>QRFJ01007185.1:0-49584 GCA_006176705.1 Cocos nucifera
GTGAACAACTCTTATTCAATGATTCTCTAATCATGGTGCACCCAAACTTGGTCTCTAATTCATGAATCTCACCGTATCCAGAATATTGATCCACTCCTTAGTTAAGTCAGACCCACCATTTGCATAGACTGGATTCCTAATTGAGTCTCTCACCGTATCCGAAATATTGAGCCCAACTCATCCTCCAGCCCATAGCATCCAATGCCTAATAGACATGGTTGCGTCTTCTCGGTGCAACTGAGCCACTATCTCCAGTCGAGAACAATCAACCCCGGGAAGGGCCCGCACATCTACAATGGTGGAAGACCTCAGACTTAATCTTTTCTTAGGGAGAATTGATTCAGGTCTCATTAAACTAGACTTATCATAGTCATAACAATTATGACTAACCTAGTGGCATGGGTTAGCTCGAATTATTGACCACCTCAGATCAAAATTGTGTCAACAGATATGGCCAGGTAAGTGAGACTGGTGGAAGGAATATGCCAATAACTCATACAAGAACGCATTCAGGTCGAGTAGCTTTCAATTAAAAACTAGTCGGTTGTATGTGCCAAACTTACCTTAGACACCAAATTATTGAGTCAGAACCAATTGGGTTAGCCTACAATTCCAGACTCTAACCTCTGAGCCTAATTAGGTCTTGCTTGATCGTGACTCGATCTTGACCCAGACTTAATCCTATTAGGCCAATCAATTTAAGCATTGTTGATCCCATCTAACCAACTCTTGATTCGGTTTGATCAACCGCTTAGACCTAATTGAGCTACCCAAGCCTGAACCCAGTATTATGAATACGTCTTGGATCTGAAATTTTTAATTTTAGATCTAATTAATATTTCATAATCTTAATTTTTAATTAAGTAGGGTTCATTAAACAAAATATGCACAATAAATCCTAGGATTTCAGGATCTAGGGTTTTGCAGAAAGTAAGTTTTGGGTTTTTGATTAAGGATGAACGCGCAGCACCCCTACACATCATAAGAACACCCCATCGAATGAAAAGAGAGGGCCTTTAAATCCTTCTTCATTCTTATGACCGGACGGCCAAGAGGAACGCCTTAATCAGGAACATGCAATACTACAAAACAGTTTTAGATCTATATCATATATCTCATATACAAATTAGATCTAATCATGGCATATTTTGCATACATCTCATGTATCAAATCATGCATATTTTCAGATCTAAATTATCTCATAATAATCTAAAAAATTAGATTTAAATTGATCTAATCAAAATAAATTCTAATCTAGATAATTATGTAGAACTATTCTACAACTAGTCTAGACATGCATCAATCATATCTCATATGATATTTAAAATTAAATAATTTTTATTTGCTATTTTTTAGATGTTATTATAATAATTATAATATCAAAAAATAGTAAATAAATTGATCTAAAATATGATTTAATCATATTAAATCGCAAACATGCAAGACTATTCTATAGAACTATTCTATTTTGGAACTAGTCATGCATATCTTCTAATCTTAGATCTAGATTATTTAATTTTAATTTTTTTTCTGATTTCAGATCTGATCACATCTCATGTGACATCTAAAATTACTTATTTTCTAATTAAAATAAATTTAAAATTAGATCTAAACACTTTTAGAATGTTGGCTCTGATACCAATTGAAGGAAAATCCTGATTTTTCGGACCAGGTTCGTTCAGATCTGATCAGATCAAGAGATATATTTCAAAAAAAAATTTCTTTGATCCTAATTAGATCTAAAATATTTTAGATCTAATTATTATTATTTTAGAAATTAAAATAAAATAAGATAAATTAAATCAAATTTAATTTACCTGAAGTTTGGGTAATCCTATTATCCCGTAGATGATCCTGATTGCAGCAGGAAGGTTCTGGATCTAGCCACGCAAGCGCCTGGCCTCTATCCGGTATCCACTCAGGCTTGGATCTAGGAGATCCTCTTCTTCTCTATCACACCTCCAAAAATTAGATCTGGATCTGATCTGGAGGATCTTCAAAACTCTTTTGAAGATCAACAGTCGTCCTTTGCAGCAGCGCAGCCTTCTTGATTTTCATCGCCTTTCTCTGATCTGGAATCGCACCCAACCAAGAACCCAAAACTCTTTTGGACGTGGAGAGCAAGGGTTGAGAAGAGTGGGTATGGCATGGAGAGAAGAGGGGAGAGGCAGCCTTGGGGCGTGGGATTTCAATTCTCAATCATGAATTGCATTAGAATCTGAGTTGGGCGCAGGGTCTTATTTATAGACTGTCTGTGATCCAACTCCTCTTCCTTCCCAACCAATCACAACTCCTTTGTGAAAATCAGATCTAAATCTGATTGGTTGGAATAGAGTCCCCTGGATTCCTCCTTAGAGGGCACCTAAGACCAGTCAAAGTTGGTTCTTAGGAGAACTCTAATTGGAATCCAAAAAGGGAGATGGAGTCCCTTGTCCAACAAGGACTCCTAGGCGCCTCCAACTTGGGCACACGCCAAGGGTGGCATGCGCCCTCTTCCTTGCCAGGTTCTGGTAGGGGGCAGGCCCCCACCAGCTCTCCAATAGGTGCATGACATGTGGTCAAAAGTCAAAGTGTCAATGGTCAACGTTTGACCAGTCAAAGGTAGACTTTTGACCAAAGTCAAAGAACAAGAAATGGCAGGTGACCAAAAATGGTAGGTAATGTCTTACAAATAAGACAACCTTTTCTGACTTGGACAACCTCCAGTCAGACCATATGAAGGCCTCTGATTGAGCACAAACTCCTTTGGCTCAGTCAGGACAACTTATTTATGATAGTAAAAGAAGAACGTTAGGTTCAATCGAGTGCTAGCACGATTTCCTTGAACCTAATTGAATCTCATTCAGATCAATTGAACTAGATCAGTTCAATTGATGATCACCAGATTCAAACCCTTGTTTGTGTGACCCAGTTAGGTTCAGTTCTGTATGGTAATGGGATATGTCATGATCTCTATCATCGACATCATCGAAACTCCTTTCGATGGATCAGAACTCTTCTGATTCGAACAGCTAGAATGATCGATCATCTAAATCATTCTAATTGCTCCCAAAATCCACCAGTGACACCTAGCAGTATATGGTGGCAACCCATCAGAGCTGAATGCGAACCTCTTGGTGCAGCTACCTGTGTGATTAAGTTCTTCTATCTTGAGCCCAGATTAGGGTTAAGGTGAACTCGTCAAACCCTAGTCTTCTATCATATGATGTAATCATTCGATTCAAGTCCGAATGTGAAAATCTAAATAGAAACTCTTTCTATTATTTCACTCTGCCATGGCCATGGACTTCTGGACTTGATTCTCATGATCATCATAGGGCTGCTCCTCTACCACCGAGGTAGATAGATTCCATCTTGATGCAATCCAGTTCCTACAATGAACATGCTATAGCCAACATACACCTCAGGGTTCCATATGGCTAGGAGATCGAGTAATGGTGTAGTCAAACTATAACACCCTCAAGGTGAACTGCCGATGCACCTCAGGTCAAAGAACCAGACACACTACTGCAGCATCGAGTCAGTCATTGACGAGAAGGTAGACTTCCTAATGACTACTCGAGGTGGTCACGCTCAGTGCCCTCGTTCTCTAACGAGTACCTGTACTCTCGCTCCGGTGTCTCCACACCGTAGACTCAAGACTCATCTACTAAAGAAAAGCGATGTACACTAACCTTCCGGATCAATCATCATCCTCGTGATGATCCTATGGTCGGGAGCATTTTATGAGTTAATAATGATTATTCATGTCTTAAATTTTCAACCCTTGAAAATATGAATTATCATTACCATTAACTCAAAGGATGTATCACAGACACTAAATACACATAAGTGATAGAAAATAACCCATTTTATTAATATTAGTTAAAATTATAATTTTGCCCCTAAAAGTGTATTACAAGTGTCAGCCAATTCTGGCTTCTAGGATACATATATCTAACATGACATCCAGACCCAAACTCTTGTTTGTTTGATTCAATTAGGTTTAGTTCCATATGGTAATGTGGCATGTCGTGATCTCTATCATCGACATCATCGAAACACCTTTCGATGGATTAGAACTTTTTTGATTCATACAATTAGAATGATAGATCATCTAAATTATTCTAAATGCTCTTAAAATCTACCAGTGACACCTGGCAGAATATGGTGGCAATCCATCAAAACTGAAAGTGAACCTCTCGGTGTAGCTACTTGTGTGATTGGATTCTTCTATCTTGAGCTCTGACTAGATTAGGGTCAAGGTGAACTCGTCAAACCCAATATCAGTCATATGAATTAATCATTCGATTTGAGTCCAATGTAAAACCCTAATAGAAACTCTTTCTATCATCTTCACACTGCCATGGCCATGGGCTTATGGACTCAATCTCATGATTATCATAGGGCTACTCCTCTTCTACCTAGATAGATAGATCTCCTATTGGTACAATCAAATTCCTACAATGAACAAGCTATAGCCAACATACACCTCAGGATTCTGAAAGGCTAGAAGATCGAGTTATGGTGTAGTCAAACTATAACACCCTCAAGTTGAACTACCGATGTACCTTAGATCAAAGAACCATACACACCACTACAGCATTGAGTCAGTCATCGATGAGAGGTAGACTTCCTTATGACTGCTCGAGGTGGTCACACTCAGTATCCTCATTCTCTAACGAGTACCTATACTCTCACTCCAGTGTCTCCACACCATAGACTCAAGACACATCTATCCTAAGAAAGCGATCATACACCAATCTTTCGGATCGATCACCATCCTCGTGATGTTTCTATGGTTAGAAATTAAATTTTCAACTCTTGAAAATATGAATTATCATTACCATTAACTCATAGGATGTATCACAGATACTTTTAAATACACACTATGATAGAAAATAATACTTTTACTAATTTATAGTCAAAATTATAAAATTATCCTTAGAAGTGTATTATAAGTCACAGCCAATCTGGCTTCTAAGGCACACATCTAACAAACTCCCACTTGACCTAAAGCCAATTGGCTACAAATCTAAGTCCCATCTTCTGAAGATGGGCTTCGATCTTTTGTTGGCTCAATGGCTTTGTCAGTGGATCAGCTGCATTATCTGCTGTATCGACATTCTTGACCTCGACATATCCCTTCTCGAGGTAATCGTGGATGAGGTGGTGTCGCCGCTTGATGTGCTTAGATTTCTAGTGAGACCTCGGCTCCTTAGCTTGGACTATAGTACCATTGTTGTCACAGTACAAAGGGACGGCATCACTCCAAGCTCTGTGCTGAACTTCTTATACTAGAATGCCTCTTTTATAGCTTCCGACATAGTGATATATTCTGCTTTCATGGTAGAATCTACTATCACCATCTGCTTGGAAATCTTCTAATTGATAGCTCCACCATTACAAATAAACAGACTTTCAAATGTCGACTTTCAATCATCTCTATCAGATATAAAGTCTGAGTCTGTATATCTCTAGACCTGGAGTTCTCTATTACCAAAAATTAAGAACATATCCTTAGTCCTTCTCAAGTACTTAAAAATACATTTTACAAAAGTTCAGAATTCTTCACTTGGATTCGACTAATACCTGCTCATGACACTTACAGCGTGGGCAATATCAGGTCGTGTACATAGCATGGCATAAATGAGGCTCCCTATTATCGAAGCATAAGGGATCTTGCTCATGCATTCAATCTCCTCAAGCGTGTTGGGATACATCTTCTTCGAGAGATGAGTACCATGTCTAAAGGGCACTAAACCCCTCTTGGAGTTTTCCATGCTAAACCTTTTTAGCACCTCCTTTATGTACATCTTCTGTGAGAGACCCAGCATCCTATTCGGTCTATTCCTATAAACCTTAATTCCTAGAATAAAGGATGTTCTCCTAGATCTTTCATAGAGAACTCCTTTGACAACCATATTTTGACTCTAATCAACATAAGAATATCATTCCCAATAAGGAGGATGTCATCCACGTACAGTATGAGAAAGATAACAATGCTCCTATTGATCTTTTTGAAAACATAGGACACCTCCTCATTCTTGATGAATTCAAATGATTTGATTACATCATTGAAAGAAGCATTGCAGCTCCGAGATGCTTGCTTAAGTCCATATATAGAGCTTTGCAGCTTGCATACCATATGATCGTTATCACTGGATGTGAAACCAAGAGCTGTTCCATATAGAAATCTTCCTCAAGATATCCATTTAAGAATGCCATTTTCACGTCTATCTACCATATTTCATAATCAAAATAGGTTGTAACAACAAGCAATGTGTGGATGGATTTGAGCATGACTACGAGTGAAAAAATTTTTTGATACTCAATGCCTTCGCGCTGACTATATCCTTTTGCTACAAGCCTTACTTTGAATGTTTCTACATTCCCATCGGCACCTATTTTTCTCTTGAAGATTCATTTACACCCAATAGGTACTATACCTTCAGGTGGATCAATGAAGGTCCCGACTTAGTTGGAACACACTGAGTCAATTTCTAATCTCATTGCCTCTACATTTCTCGGAGTCGATATCTGATATGGTCTCATCATAAGTTTTGGGATCATTACCATGAACCCCATTTCTTGTGAGGAACATTTTCACTACATCTTCTAATATAATACCTAATTACCTTTCAAGAGGACAGAAAATGCTACTTGATCTATGAGGTGGAGGAGGTAGTGTCTGGGTTGGCTCAATCTGATTGGGTTCCATAGGTTTCTTAGCTCGTTTCTCATTAGAGACTTTCTCCTCAAGTCTAATCTATCTTTCAGTGCCATCATCTAGAATAAACTATTTCTCAAAAAAGATGGCGTGTCAACTCATAATCATATTGTGATCTTTCGAAAGAAAGAAATAATATCCTAATGACTCTTTAGGATATCCAATAAATCGAGCTCTAAAGGACCTAGACTCTAACTTGTCCGCCTGTTGTCTCTTGACATGGGCTGGACAATCCCAAATTTTTAGATGACTTAGACTTGATTTCTTACGATGCCATATCTCATACGGTGTGATAGAACGATCTTAGAGAAAATCCTATTCAGTAAATATATAGCGGTTAATAGACTATATCCCCAAAGAAACTCAGAAAGATTCATGAAACTCATCAAGGATCGGACCATATCTAAAAAGGTCCAGTTTCTTCATTCTAAAATCTCATTGAGTTGAGGCATTCCAAGTGGAGTCCATTGAGAGACTATGCCATTATCCTTAAAATAGTCTAGAAATTTTTGACTAAGGTATTCGCCTCCTCGATCTAATTGAAGAACCTTAATAGATTTTTCTATTTGTTTTTCTACTTCGAGTCTAAATTTCTTAAATTTTTCAAAAGCTTCAGACTTGGGTCACATCGAATACACATATCCGTACTGAGATAAATCATTGATAAAGGTGATGAAATAGATGTAATTTCTCCTGACTGGCACATCAAATGGGCCACATATATCAGTATGTACTAGGGTAAGTAGATCTGTGGCCCTTTCCCCATGTCCCACAAAAGAAAGCTTGGTCATTTTGCCATGAAGGCATGATTCCAAAATTGGATATGACTCGAAAATCAATAGACTTAAAAGCCCAGATTTTTTCAATTTGTTAATCCTATCTTCAGCTATATGACCTAGCCTAAGGTGCCAAAGATACATATTGTTTAGAGTATTCCTAGGTCATTTTGATCCTATTACATTCACATTTTGCTCGATATTGAAAATAGAAACATCAATATGTAACTGATAAAGAGTATTTATAAGAAAACCACTTGCAATTTTATTTCTTTCATAAAAAATATTACAATGGTTCTTATGAAAACTAATTGCATAGCCTTTCTATGCTAAACAAGAAATAGAAATCAAATTCCTGCTTGCTATAGGCACATAAAAATAGTTCCTAAGTACTAAGTCTAATCCTATTGGTAATCATAAAGGATAGGTTCCCACAGCCATAGCAGCAACTCTTGCTCCATTTCTGACGTGCAGGATCATCTCACCATCCCTCAACCTCCTGCTATCCTCAAGATCCTATATAGAAGTACACAAGTGAGCACTAGAACCAGAGTGAAGCATCCAACTTGATGCAGAAAAAATCATAAAATTAGATTCTATAACAAGCATACCTCCAGAAGGACCTGCCTCCCTTTTGTTCTTCAGACTGGCCAAGTAAAGAGGGTAGTTCCACTTCCAATGGCCATCAGTATTGTAATGAAAATATTTTTCTTTGCCAGCAACCTTCTTCTTTGGCTCTACCTTCTTCTTCTTCCCACCATCCATCTTTTGCTTCTTCACGGACTACTTCATAAAAGACTTTCTCTTGGAAGAAGTCCACCCTATAGCAAGTACTGAGCCTTTAGAATCTTTCACAGGAAGCTCAGCAATAACCAGCAAGTTCATGAGCTCAGCCAAGATATTCTGAAGTTTATGCATATGGTAGTTCATGATAAACTGCCCATATGCATCAGTCAAGGACTGCAGAATTATGTCAGTCTGCAGATCCTGATCTAACTTGACATCGAACTTCTCAATCTCTTCTAAGTCCTTGATCATCATCAAATAATGATCTTGGACCGACTGCCCATCATACATTTGAGCCTTAAATAGTCTTTTAGTGACTTGATATTTGGCTGTGCAACTCTATTCACCAAACAACTCTTACAGGTGAGCCAACATTTGGTAGCTAGTCTTAATATCTTCAAGTTAGCACTGAAGCTCATCAGACATCGAGCCCAATATGTAATACCTGGCTTTGTCATCTTCATCCATCCACTTTTTGAAAGATGCACTCTGATCAGTGGATGGACGGGCTGGTAGGTGGGAGGATCCTATTCCAACACATGAGTCAACTTCTTGAAATCTAAAATAATTTTAAAGTTTTGAAGCAAATTCTTGTAGTTGAATCCGGTTTGTCTATGGGTGTCCAGAATACAAGCTAATGAATTGGACGCAGAAATTTTTCTATAGAGAGTCAAAGTTTTTAGTTAGATTTTGTAATTAGACTTAACCAATTTGTTTAGGAGTTTCATTTTTAAACAAATTAGACTTCCACTATTTACTCGGATTCCTACACTTTCTTAGCAAAGATGCAAAAATCTTCATGATTATTGATTTTTAGTGGATGGTGCGGTCCCATCGACTGACTCACCACCTCACCTAATAGTTATTGGTGATGGATCAATCGATGAGTGGACTACTCTTGTCCAATGATTCTCTAATCATGGTGCACCCAAACTTGATCTCTGATTCATGAATCTCATCATGTTTGAAATATTGATCTATTCCTTAATTAAGTCAGATCCACCATTTGTATGATTTGGATTCCTGATTGGATCCCTCACCATATCTAAAATATTGAGTCCAACCCATCCTCCAACTCATAGCATCCAATGTCTAATAGACATGGTTGCATCTTTCTGGTACAGCTGAACCAATGTATCCAGCTAAGAACAATCAACCCCGAAAGGGCCCGCACATCTACAATGATGGAAGATCTTAGACTTAATATTTTCTTAGGAAGATTTAATTTAGGTCTCTTTAAACTTGACTTGACTTAGTCATAACAATTATGACTAACCTAGTGGCATGGGTTGGCTCAAATTGTTAGCCATCTCAAATCAGAACTGGGTCGATACAAATGGCTAGGTAAGGGAGCCGATGGAAAGGATATGCCATTAACTTGACGAAAGCGCATTCAGGTCGAGTAGCTTTCAATTAAAAATTAGTTGATTGTACCTACTAAACATACCTTAGACACCAAATTGTCGAATCAAAACCAATTGGGTTAGCCTAAAATCCATGCTTGAACCGTGGAGCCAAATTAGGTCTTGACTTGATCGAGTCACATTTCAATATGATTCAATCTTGACCTAGACTTAATGCTATTAGGCTGGTCAAGATCTAAGCTTTCTTTGATCTCACCTAACCAACTCTTGATTTAGTTTAATCAACCACTAGACCTAATTGAGCTATCCAAGCCCGAACCAAATTTTATGAATATATCTTAGATCTAAAAATTCATAATTTTTAGATCTAATTAATTTTATAATCTTAATTTTTAATTAAGTTTTGGGTTCATGAACAAAATATGTAACAAAAATCCTAAGATTTTAGGATTTAAGATTTTGAAAAAAAATAAGTTCTGATTTTTGATTAAGGACGAACACGCAGCACCCCTACACATCATAAAAACACTCCATCGAATGGATGGAGTGGGCCTTTAAGCCCTACTTTATTCTTATGATCGGACCATGGGAAATACCTTAATCATAAATATAATTTTTTACTACAAAACTAGTCAAATCATATATCATATATAAAAAGATCTAACAAATACATGTCTTGCATACATCTCATGTATCATAACAAAATCAATATGCATACTTTCAAATCTAAAATATCATATATTAAATCTAAAAAATAAAATTTTAAATTTGATCACATCAAATATAAAACTATTCTAGACATCTCATAGAACTATTTTATAACTAGTCTAAGCATGCATCTTTCATATCTCATATGAATAAATCAAAAATTTAAAACTTTATTTTCTATTTTAGATCTGATTATAATAATTATAATATCAAAAAAATAAAAATTAAATAGATCTAAAATTATATTTAATCAAATTAAATACATGATCATACTAGACTATACATATAACTATTATATACCTAGTCTAGTCATGCATCTCATACATATTAGATCTAAATAATTTAATTTTTATTTTTTTGATTTTAGATCTAATCACATCTGATGTGATATCTAAAATTTTTTACCATCAAATTATAAACAAAAATAAAATTAGATCTAAGGTAGATCTGAAGAACTGCTAATGCAGCTCTGATACCAATTGAAGGAAAAATCTTATTTTCCGGCATAAGATGGTTCAGATCTAATTAGATCTAAAAGAATATTCTAAAAATTTTCTTCTAAAATTATAATCAAATTTGAGACATCTATGATCTAATCCTTTAAGATCTGATATTAAGAATAAAATAAAATTAAATCTAATTTAATTTCATACCTTATTTTTGGGTAATCAGATTACCCTATGATGATTCTGATCTATCTTGAGGTTCTAAAATGAGCCATGCAAGCGTCTGACCTCTATCGGTATCCACTCGAGCAGGATCTGAAGATTTTCTCCTTCTAATCTACTCTTCAAAAATCAGATCTAGATCTGATCTTGAAGTTCTTCAAAACTCCTTTTGAAGAGGTAGCGGTCGTCTCTTTCAGTAGTGCTATCTTCTTACTAATCTAGGTGCCTTTCTTTCTTGGATTGCACTTCAACCCTTTCCCAACTCCTTTGGGCATGCAGAGGAGAGAGAGAGGATCAAAAGGTGGCATGGAATATAGGTGGGCAGCCTTGCAACATGGTGAATGGAAGAAGCACACAAATCCTAGGCACAGATAGGGTTTAAATAGACCCTGCTACACAATACAGTGCCACATCATCCCGGCCAATCAGAGGCCTTCATTCAATCAGATCTAAATCTAATTGATGGGATGATGTCATCTGATCCAATTAGGTGAGAGCCTATCTAAAATCTACATAGGTGGCACCTAAACTAGATAAACCCAAACTCTTTGGCGCCTACGTGTTTAAACCTATCAAAACACCCTGGAGTCCTATCTGTATGGGACTCCATCTCTTATCCACATGGGGTGACAAGAGTCCTAGGCATGCACGCTCTCTCTTGCATCTTTTAGTAGGGTGACAAGAGCCCAAGATGCTCTCCTATAGGCGCATGACACATGGCCACATGTCCAGGTGTCCAAGGTCAATAGTTGACCAATGTCCAAAAATAGGAATTAGCAGGTGATAGAAATTAGCAAGTATTATCTTAAATTCATCTAATAAATTAAGACAATCCTTTTCTAATCTGGACAAGCTCTAATTAGACTAAGACAAGATTTTTGAGTGAGCCCAAATAAATTTGGCTCAGTCGAGACAAACCTAAATGATTACAAAACAAAAATTTTAGGCTTAATCGTGTGCTAGCACGATTTTTTTGAACCTAATTGAGATCTCATTCAGATCAATTGAACTGGATCAGTTCTAATTGATGATCACCAGATCTAAACCCTTATTTGTGTGATCCCAGTTAGGTTCAATTTCGTATGGTAATGAGGATATGTCATGATCTCTATCATCGACATCATCGAAACTCCTTTCGATGGATCAGAACTCTTCTGATTCGATACAGCTAGAATGATCGATCATCTAAATCATTCTAATTGCTCTCCAAAATCCACCAGTGACACCTAGCAGTATATGGTGGCAACCCATCAGAACTGAATGTGAACCTCTTGGTGCAGCTACCTGTGTGATTAAGTTCTTCTATCTTGAGCCCCGATCAAGATTAGGGTTAAGGTGAACTCGTCAAACCCTAATATCAATCTGTCATATGATTGTAATCATTCGATTCGAGTCCAATGTGAAAATCCTAAATAGAAACTCTTTCTATTATTTCACTCTGCCATGGCCATGGGCTTATGGACTTGATTCTCATGATCATCATAGGGCTACTCCTCTATCCACCGAGGTAGATAGATCCCATCTTGATGCAATCCAGTTCCTACAATGAACATGCTATAGCCAACATACACCTCAGGGTTCGATATGGCTAGGAGACCGAGTTAATGGTGTAGTCAAACTATAACACCCTCAAGGTGAACTGCCGATGCATCTCTCAGGTCAAAGAACCAGACACACTCACTGCAGCATCGAGTCAGTCATTGACGAGAAAGGTAGACTTTCCTTAATGACTACTCGAGGTGGTCACGCTCAGTGCCCTCATTCTCTAATGAGTACCTAGGTACTCTCGCTCCGGTGTCTCCACACCGTAGACTCAAGACTCATCTATCTAAAGAGAAGCGATTGTACACCAACCTTCTAGGATCAATCACCATCCTCATGATGATCCTATGGTCGGAAGCAGTTTATGAGTTAATTAATGATAAATTCATGTCTTAAATTTTCAACTCTTGAAAATATGAATTATCATTACCATTAACTCAAAGGATGTATCACAGACACTTTTAAATACACACTGTGATAGAAAATAACCCATTTTATTAATTTATAGTCAAAATTATAAAATTTTGCCCTTAGAAGTGTATTACAAGTGTCAGCCAATTCTGGCTTCTAGGGCACATATATCTAACAATCTCCCACTTGTCCTAAAGCCAATTAGGCTACAAGTCTAAGTCCCATCTTCTCAAGGTGGGCTTCGATCTTCTGCTGGCTCAATGGCTTTATCAGTGGGTTAGCAACATTATCTGCAGTGTCGACTCTCTTGACCATGATGTATTCCTTCTCAAGGTAATCGCAGATGAGAAGGTATCACCACTTGACATGCTTGGATTTCTGGTGAGACCTTGGCTCCTTAGCTAGGGCTATGGTACCATTATTGTCATAGTATAGAGGGATGGCATTTGATGGCATCACTGAAACCTCTACGGCAAACTTCTTGTACTAGAATGCCTCCTTTATAGCTTCTGACGTAGTGATATACTCTGCTTCCATGGTGGAATCTACTATCACCGTCTACTTGAAACTCTTCTAACTGACAGCTCCACCATTACAAATAAACAGACTTTCAGATGTTGACTTTGGATCATCTATATTGGACATGAAGTCTGAGTCTGTATACCCCTGGACCTAGAGTTCTCCATTACCAAAAACCAAGAACATATCCTTAGTCCTTCTTAAGTACTTAAGGATACATTTTATAGAAGTCCAGTGTTCTTCACCTAAATTCAACTGAAACCTGCTCGTGACACTCACAGCATGGGCAATATCAGGTCATGTACATAGCATGGCATACATGAGGCTCCCTACTGCCGAAGCATAAGGGATCTTGCTCATGCATTCTATTTCCTCAGGTGTGCTGGGATACATCTTCTTGGAAGAGATGAATACCATGTCTGAAGGGTACTTAATCCCCTCTTAGAGTTTTCCATACTAAACCTCTTTAGTACTTCCTCTATGTACATCTTCTGTGAGAAGTCCTAGCATCCTATTCGGTCTATCCCTATAGACCTTAATTCTCAAAATAAAGGATGCTTCACCTAGGTCTTTCATGGAGAACTTCCTTTGGACAACCACATTTTGACTGATAGTCAACATGGAAATATCATTCCCAATAAGGAGGATGTCATCCACGTACAATACGAGGAAGACAACAGCATGCTTCCCACTGATCCTTTTTTGAAAATACACATGAATCCTCCTTCATTTTTGATGAAACCAAACTGATTTTGATCACATCATTGAAACGAGTGCATTCCAGCTCCGAGATGCTTGCTTAAGTCCATATATGGACCTTTGCAGCTTGCATAACCTTGTGATCAGTATCACTGGATGTGAAATCCTAGCGGCTTGCTTCCATATAGATATCTTCCTCAAGATATCCATTTAAGAATGCCACTTTTCACGTCCATTTGCCATAATATTTTGTAATCGAAATAGGCTGCAACAGCAAGCAATGTGCGGATGGATTTTAGCATAGCTACTGGCCAAAAAGGTTTCCTGATAGTCAATGCCATTCGCGTTGACTATAACCTTTTGCCACGAGTCTAGCTTTGAATGTCTCCACATTTCCCATCTGCACCAATCTTTCTCTTGAAAGATCCATTTACACCCAATAGGTACTATACCTTCTGGTGGATCTACCAAGGTCCAGACTTGGTTTGAGTGCATCGAGTCAATTTCTGACTGCATTGCTCTCTAGCCATTTCTCGGAGTCGATATCTGATATTATCCTCATTGTAAGGTTTTGGGATCATCACCATGAGCACCTTATTACCTATGAGGAATATTTCCTCTACGTTTTCTGAATATAATACCTAAGTATCTTTCAGGGGGATGGAAAAATTCTCTTTCCGATCTTCACGAGGTGGAGGAGGTAGTGTTCTTATTGGCTCAATCCTGATTTGGTTCCACTTGGTTCCTTAGCTCATTTCTCATTGTGAGACTTTCTCATCAAGCTTAATCTGTCTTTCCAATGCCACTATCTTGAATAAACTATTTTTCAAGAAAGATGGCATGTCGACTCACAATCACATTGTGGTCTTCTGGAATGATAGAAATAGTATCCTAATGACTCTTTAGGATATCCTATGAATCGAGCTCTAAAGGACCTAAACTCTAACTTGTCCGCCTTGTTGTCTCTTTGACATGAGCCGGACAACCCCAAATTCTGAGATGACTCAGACTTGGTTTCTTACCATGCCATATCTCATACGGTGTGGTAGGAACAGGTCTTTAGAGAAAATCCCTATTCAGGTAAATATATTGCGGTTAACAGATGAATATCCCTAAAGAAACTCAGGAAGGTCCATGAAACTCATCATGGATCGGAACCATATCTAATAGAGTCCGATTTCTCCATTCTAAAACCCCGTTGAGTTGAGGCATGTTCCTAGGTGGAGTCCATTGAGAGACTATGCCATATTTCTTTAAGATAGTCTAGGAATTCCCGGCTAAGGTATTCACCTCCTCGATCTGATCGAAGAACCTTAATGGGTTTTTCTAGTTTATTTTTCTACTTCAATGTCTGAATTCTTTGAACTTTTCAAAAACTTCAGACTTGTGTCTCATCAAGATACACATACCCATATCCTAGATAGATCATCAGGTAAAGATAATGAAGTAGACAAAATTGCCTCTGATCCGGCACATCAAATGGGCCGCACACATCAGTATGTACTAGGGCAAGGAGATCTGTGGCCCTTTTTCCCATGTCCATACAAAAGGGAGTTTAGTCATTTTGCCATTGAAGACAAGATTCACAAGTTGGATATGACTCAAAAGTCAATGGACTCAATAGCCCAGATTTTTCTTCCAATTTGTTAATCCTATCTTCAGCTATATGACCTAGCCTCAGGTGCCATAGATACCTATCGTTTAGGACTATTCCCTAGGTCATTTTGATCCTATGGCATTCATATTTTGCTCGATAGTTAAAAATAGGTACATCAATATGTAACTGATAAAGATCCATTAATAAGGAAACCATCACTTGCAATTTTATTTCTTTCATAAAGAATGTTACAATGGTCCTTAAGAAAATTAATTACATAGCCTTCCTGTGCTAAGCATGAAATAGAAATCAAATTCCTGCTTAGCTGCATAGACACATAAAAATAGTCCTTTCAAGTACTAAGTCTAATTCCAGATGGTAATCATAGAGGATATGATTTCCACGACCACAGCAGCAACTCTTGCTCTCCATTACTTGATGCGTAGGATCATGTCTCACCATCCCTCAGCCTCCTGCTATCCTCAAGATCCCTGCAAAGAAGTGCATAAGTGAGCACTAGAACCAGAGTCAAGCATCCCAACTGGATGCAGAAAAAATCATAAGGTTAGACTCTAATAACAAGCATACCTCCAGAAGGACCTATCTCCTTCTTGTTCTTTAGGGTGGCCAGGTAAAGTAGGGTGGTTCCACTTTCCAATGGCCGTCGCTGTTGCAATGGAAAATACTTTTCTTTGCCATTAGCGGCCTTCATGTTTGGCTCTGCCTTCTTCTTCTTTGATCCACTTCCATCCTTCTTGCTTTTTCACAGACTTCTTTTTCTTTCCTATAAGACTTTCTTTTGGAAGAAGTCCGCTTCCATAGCAAGAACTGAAGCCTTTAGAACCTTTCATAGAAAGCTCAGCGGTAACCAGCATAGTTCATGAGCTCAGGCCAAGGTAATTCTGAAGTTTATGCATATGGTAATTCATGATGAACTTGCCCATACGCATCAGTCAAGGACTATGCAGAATTAATATCAATTCTGCAGATCCAAGATCTAACTTCACACCGAGCTTCTCAAGCTCTTCTAGGTCCTTGATCATCATGTAGATAATGATCTTGGACCGACAGCCCATCATGCATTTGAGCCTGAAATAGTCTTTTAGTGACTTGATATTTGGCTGCGCAACTCTGTTCACCAAACAACTCTTGCTGGTGAGCCAACATTTGATGGCTAGTCTTAAAGCCTTCATGTTGGTGCTGGAGCTCATCAGACATTGAGCCTAACATGTAATACTTGGCTTTGTTATCTTCATCCATCCACTTCCGAGAGACGCTCTCTGATCAGTAGATGGACAGGGTGGTAAGGTGGGAGGATCCTGTTCCAACACATGAGTCAACTTCTCAAAATCCAAAATAATTTTGAAGTTTTGGAGCCAATCCTTGTAGTTGGATCTAGTCAATCTATGGGTGTCTGGGATATGGGCTAGTGGATTAGATGCAGACATTTTTTTGTAGAGAGTCCAAGTTTCTAGTTAGATTTTTATAATTAGACTTAACCAATTTATTTAAAAATTTTATTTTTAAATAAATTAGGCTCCCATTATTTACTCGAATCCCTACACTTTCTTAGTGGAGATGTAAAAATCTTTGTGATTATTGATTTTTAGTGGGTAGTGCAGTCCCACCAACTGACTCACCATCTCGCCTAATAGTTATTGGTGATGGATCAATCGATGAGTGGACTACTCTTGTCCAATGATTCTCTAATCATGGTGCACCAAAACTTGATCTCTGATTCATGAATCTCATCGTGTCCGAAATATTGATCTACTCCTTAGTTAAGTTAGACCCACCATTTGTATGATTTGAATCCTGATTGGATCCCTCACCATATCAAAAATATTAAGTCTAACCCATCCTCCAACTCATAACATCCAATGCCTAATAGACATGGTTGCATCTTTTTGGTGCAACTAAACCACCGTATCCAGCCAAGAACAATCAATCCCGAAAAGGGCCTGCACATCTACAATGGTGGAAGATCTTAGACTTAATATTTTCTTAGAAAGATTTAATTTAAGTTTTTTTAAACTTTACTTGACTTAGTCATAATAATTATGACTAACCTAGTGGCATGGGTTGGCTTGAATTGTTAGCCATCTCAAATCAGAAATACAAATGGCCAGTTAAGGGAGACCAGTGGAAAGGATATGCCATTAACTCGACAAGAATGCATTCAGATCGAGTAGCTTTTAATTAAAAATCAGTTGATCATATCTGCCAGACTTATGTTAGACACCAAATTATCAAATTAAAATTAATTGGGTTAGCTTACAATCCAAACTCGAACCATGGAGCCAAATTAGTTCTTGACTTGATCGAGTCATATTTCAATGTGATTCGATTATGACCCAGACTTAATCTTATTAGGCTGGTCAAGATCTAAGCTTTCTTTGATCCTACCTAAGCAACTCTTGATTTGATTTGATCAACCGCTAGACCTAATTAAGCTACCCAAGTCCGAATCCAATTTTATGAATATGTCTTAGATCTAAAAATTCATAATTTTTAAACTTAATTAATTTCATAATCTTAATTTTTAATTAAGTTTTGGATTCATGAACAAAATATATAACAAAAATCATAAGATTTCAGGATCTAGGATTTTACAGAAAAATAAGTTCTAATTTCTGATTAAGGACGAACGTGCAGCACCCCTAGACGTCATAAGAACACCCCATCGAATGAGAGAAGAGGATCTTTAAGCCCTACTTTGTTCTTATGACTAGACGATCATGGAAAATGTCTTAATCAAAAATATAATTTTCTACTACAAAACTAGTCAGATCAAATATCATATATAAAAAGATCTAACTAAAACATGTCTTGCATACATCTCATGTCTCATAACTAAATCAATATGCATACTTTCAAATTTAAAATATCACATATTAAATCTAAAAAATAAAATTTTAAATTTGATCACATCAAATATAAAACTATTCTAGATATCTCTTAGAACTATTCTGTGACTAGTCTAAGCATCCATCTTTCATATCTCATATGAATAAATCAATAAATTAAAAACATTATTTTCTATTTTAGATCTGATTATAATAATCATAACATCAAAAAAATAAAAATTAAATGGATCTAAAATTATATTTCATCAAATTAAAAACATGATCATACTAGACTACATATAGAACTATTCTATACCTAGTGTACTCATGCATCTCACTCATATTAGATATAAATAGTTTAATTTTTTATTTTTTGATTTTAGATCTAATCATATCTGATGTGACATCTAAAATTTTTTAATATCAAATTATAAATAAAAATAAAATTAGATCTATGGTAAATCTGAAGAACTGCTAACGCAACTCTTATACCAGTTGATGGAAAAACCCTATTTCCCGGCATAGGATCGTTCGGATCTGATTGGATCTGAAGAAATATTTCAAAAAAAATTTCTAAGATCACAATCAGATCTAAGATATCTTGGATTTGATCCTTCAAGATTTAATATTAAGAATAAAATAAAATTAAATCTAATTTAAATTCATACCTTATTTTTGGGTAATCAGATTATTCTATGATGATTCTAATCTATCCTGAGGTTGTGGAAAGAGCCACACAAGCGTCTGGCCTCTACTAGTATTGACTCATGCAAGATCTGAGGGTCTTCTCCTTTTGAATCTACTCTTCAAAAATCAAATCTGGATCTGATCTTGAAGTTCTTCAAAACTCCTTTTGAAGAGACAACGATCATCTCTTTCAGCAGTGTTGTCTTCTTCCTGATATGGGCACCTTTCTTCCTTGGATTGCACTTCAACCCATGCCCAACTCCTTTAGGCATGGAGAGGAGAGAGAGAGGATCAGAAGGTGGCATGGAATATAGGTGGGCAGCCTTGTGGCATGGTGAAAGGGAGAAGCACACAAACTCTTGGCATAGATAGGGTTTAAATAGATCCTGCTGCACCATGCAGTCCCACATCATCCCGACCAATCAGAGGCCTTCATTCAATCAGATCTAAATCAGACTGGTGGGATGATGTCATCTAATCCAATTAGATGAGAGCCCATTTGAAATCCACATAGGTGGCATCTAAACTGGATAAACCCAAACTCTTTGGCGCCTAAGTGTTTAAACCTATCAAAACACCCTGTAGTCCCATCTGTATGGGACTCTATCTCTTATCCACATGGGGTGCATGCTTAGGGTGGCATGCACCCCTCTCTTACATCTTTTAGTAGGAGGACAAGAGCCCTAGATGCTCTCCTATAGGTGCATGACACATGGCCCCATGTCCAGGTGTCTAGGGTCAACAGTTGACCAATGTCCAAAATAGGAATTAGCAGATGATAGGAATTAGCAGGTATTATCTTTAATTTATCTAATAAATTAAGATAATTTTTTTCTAATCTGGACAAGCTCTAGTCAAACTAAGACAAGATTCTTGAGTGAGTCCAAAAAAATTTTGCTCAGTCGAGACGAACCTAAATGATAACAAAAGGAGAATTTTAGGCTCAATCGTGTGCTAGCACGATTTTCTTGAACCTAATCGAATCTAATCCAAATCAATTGAACTGGGTTAGTCCAATCAATGACATCTAGACCCAAATCCTTATTTATGTAATCCAATTAGGTTCAGTTCCTTATGGTAATAAGATAAGTCACGATCTCTATCATCGACATCATCGAAACACCTTTCGATGGACTAGAATATTTATGATTCATACAATTAGAATGATCGATCATCTAAATCATTTTAATTGCTCTCAAAATCTACCAATGACACCTAGCAGTATATGGTGGCAATCCATCAGAACTGAAAGCGAACCTCTTGGTGCAGCTACTTGTGTGATTGGGTTCTTCTATCTTGAGTCCCACTGGATTAAGGTTAAGGTAAACTTGTCAAACCCAATATCAGTCATATGAATTAATCATTTGATTCGAGTCCAATGTGAAATTCTAATAGAAACTCTTTCTATCATCTTCACTCTACCATGGCCATGGGCTTATGGACTCAATCTCATGATTATCATAGGGCTACTCCTCATCTACCGAGGTAAATAGATCCCCTATTGGCACAATCCAATTCCTACAATGAACATTTTATAGCCAACATACACCTTAGGGTTTTGAATGGCTAGGAGATCGAGTTATACTGTAGTTAAACTATAACACCCTCAAGATGAACTGTAGATGCACCTCAAGTCAAAGAACCATACACACCACTACAGCATCAAGTCAGTCATCGACAAGAAAGTAGACTTTCTTATGACTGCTTGAGGTGGTCATGCTCAGTGCCCTCATTCTCTAACGAATATCTGTACTCTTGATTTGATGTCTCCACACCATAGACTCAAGATACATCTATCCTAAGAAAGCGATTGTATACCATCCTTCCAAATCGATCACCATCCTCATGATGTTCCTATGGTCAGGAGCAGTTTATGAGTTAATTATGAAAATTCATGTCTTAAATTTTCAACTTTTGAAAATATGAATTATTATTATAATTAACTCATAGGATGTATCATGGACACTTTTAGATACACACTATGATAGAAAATAATCTTTTTACTAATTTATAATCAAAATTATAAAATTATTCTTAGAAGTGTATTACAAGTGATAGCTAATCTGACTTCTAGGGCACACATCTAACACCTAGAACATGAGAAAAATCCTAGAGAAGGTCTCTTCTTATCCTGATATGGAGATGTATTCAGGACATAAATGGTTGATGTCCTGAAGGAGAAGATCTGTCTTCTCTTAGGCTAATTTTCTTAACTTTTATTTTTTGATTTTTGAAAGATCCAAAAGTTGGTCTTCTCCCTTATTCCACCTCTTGTTCTTCATCTCTTGGAGTGTCCAAGCAATCCAAAGAATATTTTTTTTGATTAACCATTAGTTTAATCTACATCTTCCACTGCATGTTTTCAAAAAAATTTTTTGAAATACAAGTATGAAATCCTATATATTTTCCAACAAGACTAACGAAAGCCTAGAGTTGACTCATGGTCAGAAACTTAGTTTTCAAAACCGAGTCCTCTCCTCTTCATCTCACTTCATCCCTTCACTGTTCAATCCTAAAACTATTCTAAGGCCATAAAGGACCCTTCAGTGACACCTCCACCTATCATCTTCCTACATTCTCTTGGATTTTTCCTCCACGATGTGTAATGGGGCCAAGGAGAAAGATCTTAAAGGAAATAGATCTAGGATTTTAGGATTAGATTTTGAAACTTTTTCATATCTATGCAGCAGAAGACATGAATTAATCATATTAATCCATAGAAATATAAGAAAAGCCCTAGATCTAGGATCCTATTACATGATTAAAGTATGATATTAAATCAAAAAGTAAAAGATTCGAAAACTTCATGTTGATCATATCAACAATAGAACAACTCTAGATCAAATCTAGGTATGTAACAGGGAGATCATATCATCATTACCTTTGCAAGTTGAGTTTCTTAACTCGTTGATCTAGGCCTGAGGCTGTTTCTTCAAGCCACATAGGCATCCAACCTCTACAAGTTATCCAAACAAGCTCTTGATTGCTGATCAGAAGTTTGATGCTCAAAAATTAGCGCAATATGCTAGTACTGTGCCGATCCTTCTTTGACGGTCGATCTAGATCTTTCTTCTTCAAAACATGGACTCTCCAACTTTTAGAAGGAAACGAAGAGATTTGTGAAGCTGAGACTCCTCTCAAAAAACTCATAAATAATAGAGGAATAGATGTAGAAGAAAACCCTAGAAGAAGACCCTCTTCTTCTTCTTTGTTCTCTCACCTAGACACCTTGATTGGTGTCTTTACAATTCCCATGCCCTAAGCCTTTCTCTCCCAGATCTTCCCATGCCCAATGACCTCTCTCTAAGCTTAAGAATCTCTAAAAAATTAGATCAAGTGACCCTTTAAATAGAGAGTTAGGGATAAATCCTTGTCTAGGTCAAATACCTAGTCAAAAGATCTCCAAATTAGGCTAGACTTGGGGCACCCAACTCTTGGGTGCCCCCTCCTTCTTTTGGGCATGGACCAGCCTCACTTTGGTGCACAAGAAGTTCCCTAATTTCCATGAAAATCCTAAAAAACATCTCATGGGTTTGGAAGGCATACAAGGTCTAGTGTTTTGATTGCAACAAACTTTATCAAATAGAGTTTAAATTCAAACCAACACTCCCTATTTGACTTCATCCAAAACCACTTGCCATATAAGAAAGAAGGGAGAGAGTTGGGCACTCAAGAAAGGCCTGGGGAGAGGTGTTTCCATGACCGAAACCAAAGAAGTGGGTGTGGGGGGCTTTAGGAATCATTATGGTGCAAGGAAAGGGAAGTCCTAGTCACACTAGGACTTCCAATTTGACTTGGTCTAAATTGTTCTTTTGACCAAATTAAATTAGATTTAATTTAACCCAATTAAAATAGATATTTTTCCAATTAATAATCTAATTAAATTATATTAAATTAAATTTAATTCTAATTTAAATTTCTAATCAAATTAGAGATTGGGTTCATATAAGTCCTAATTGAACTAGGACTCGTTCTTTCTTGCAATTGGCTCATCCAATAAACCAATTGAACTTGATTCAATCAAGATAAAATTAAATCTAATTAAATTATATTTAATTAAACTTAATCTTAGACCTTTGGCTTAATCAAATTAAGCTAATTAGCAATTTAATTACTAATCAATCCTCCTACAATCTAGGTCAAACATCAATCGTATTGATTGTGTGACCTAAGAATGAATCTTAATCGTTGATCAACCATCCGATCAAATTAAGAATTTTTATTGTGTAATCCCATAGGCTCAAACCTAAGTCAATAGCATAAAAATAAATTTCCGTATCAATCAGAGTGACAATCTAGCAATGGTACCCAATGGCCGAATAGATCGAATATGTAGAACAACATCCTTAGAATCCATGTGAATATAGTTTTTATATAATTCATCTCCTTGATTAAAATACTTATAGGATACCTTAGAGTTTAACTATCAATCTTGATTATGTCATCCATAATGTATTTCAAAATACCAAATCCATCTCATGGATTATCTTGGCCAAGGTTTTGCTATATTGAAATACAGTGATGCATTCTTCTCCAACTCTTTGAGTGGTCAATCCCATCTTGATCATTCACTAACTTCGCAAGTACTTGACTATGCCCAGAAGCCTTATATTACTGAATTAGAAATCTAGTTAGTTCGGTACCAAAGCATAGTGAGTTGCTTACAAGCCATTGTGGTGATCTCAGGTCAAAGGGATACTTATACCTATATCCCATCAAAGCAATTCTCGATAGCAAAATACTCTGAATTTGGTCTCGTTCAGTGTTGATGTATCCTTACATCTTACTTGTATGCCATACCAATATATCCAAACTTCTTGGTTAAGAGGATAATCAATCTATATGGCATACAATGATCTATGCTCGATAAATGCTGTCATCCTAATTAACAGCATATCATTTGACCGTGAACAGTTTAAGGACTAATCAATAAATTTTCTCTTTATCGAAACTAAATAGTCCTAAGAACTTCATCACAATAATAGAGTTCATTAGAAGATGTAGATTTTATCATGAAAATATCAAAATATTTATTTTATTTATTAATAAAATAATTATAATTATAAAGTAGCTCAACCAACAACAGGCTGATAATTGATTTTGGGACACATTTTCTAATACATCTATGTTATCCGAAGGAGACTGGATCTAATGAAGTAGCTTGAATCTTCAAGTGATGGAGATTCTGACTATAATGAAGGTAATCCTATTCCCCAGCCACCTGCTCCTTCTCCCTCACTTCTGGACCGACAAGTAACCACCTAGAGAAACTTGCATGGATTTTTGATTTTTTTGATCAAAGGGTTTAAGGATTAGCACATAGATCCGGCACCAATAGTGGAAGCAATTCTTTTCCATCAATCAGCCCACCTATCCTCGTTTGGTTCGAGATTTCTATAGGTGCATGTCAAGAGGAATGGATGACCTAAAATGCACAGTAAAAGAAGTCACCTTTCGCCTTACCTTGGATATACTTGGACAGATTTGGGGATTACCTACTAACGGATTAGCACCACAGCACCCATCTAATTGAAATTTTGTTCTTAAGTTTGTTACCGAGTTAAGCGACGCAGAAGAAATCATAAAACTAGAGGCAAACGGTCTATCTATTGAGATGAGAGTACTTAGTCACATAGTTGCAAGGATTATCTTTCCCGAGACTAGCCAATTTGATCTTGTTCCAAATAGAATAATTAGCATCATGGACTGCATTATCTGAAGGGAGTAGCTCAATCTCCCATTACTAATTTTTAGATGGATAAGGGATGGTGTAGGTAGGGCTAAAGCATGTCATCCTTATGGTATGGTCCTAACCTCTATCTTCAGATAGGTTGGCATAAATTTTGATGGGAAGCTTTCTATTCATTTGAGGCATGCAGACACTTATGGGGAGAAGACACTTACTCGGATGGGTTATAGAAAGCTAAATGGAAGATGGGTCAAGAAAGCATTGGCATAGGAGTAGTCACAGACCCAAGATGGTGCCAGATTGAGTTAGCCTGTAGACATTCCTACCACATAGTCTCCAATCGATTTAGCAGCAGGCCCATTCACCACTCATCCAGGTTGATTTGATAGATCTCATCCTCCTCCCATTTAGATTGATGATGATCAGGCTACCAAGATAACCCACTCTATTTTAGATGGATTGAGACCATAGTTTGAGGGGATCCAGGCTGAGATCGATAGACTAGCATCTGAGGTTGGACATCTAGCTCAGCTTATGGAGTAGAGAGAGATCCAGCATGTCCCCAAGATTGATCACATCACTCTTAGCTTCTATAGGATAGCTGGTGGATTATCTGAGGACTCATGCTCCACTAGGATCAGTAATAGCAGTGACTGCAGTAGCAACATTGATAGTAGTAGAGGCAACAGCAGTAGTGGTAGAGGTGGTAGTATCAGTAGCAGCAGTAGTTGAGACAATTGAGGTAGAAGCAAATATTTTCTTTGTTCTAGTTCTGCCTCTAGTTTCAGAGCCTCCCTATTGTGCAGTTGATCAGCCTCCAGCCACATAGCCTCCTCCCAGACCTCTTAGGATATATTCCCAAGCTGGAGGTCCATTCGCTCAAACTAGGAGTAGGATGGTGACTAGAGCTAGCTCCACCACTCTTAATGTTTCATCTGATTGATTCACTAAGACTTAGGTTCTTCCTCTATATCTATAGGGATCAGTCTATATCTATAGGGATTAGGCTCTGATACTTTATTCTGCTTGTGTTGTATAAAAATAATTATACTGCTTGGGTATCTTTTTGTATGCAGTACATATATCTATGAACAATGTATTATTTTTTCTATCTATGAATGTTTACTTTTCTATATCTTTTTTTTCTAGGAATGATTGTACTGCTTAAATGTCTACATATCCATTTCTTGTCATTAATTCTTTGATGATGACAAAAAAGGAGAGAAAAAGATAAGCATAAAGAAAGCGAGAGGACACAAAAATAAACGAGAAAAAGATAAGCATAAAGAAAGGGAGAGGATACAAATAAAAGTTATAAGAAAAATAAAATAAGTACAACAAATGACACATACTCTAAAATTTTGAAAATGTGACACATACTTTAAAATTTTGAAAACTTTGGCACAAAATGACACATACCATAAAATTTTAAAATTTCTTAATTGATGGCACATTTTACTTTTAACAAATAGAAAAGAGGAGGATCATTATAATTAAAATGATAAATTACCAAAAAGAATGGATGAACCTGTGTATAATTTGAATTTGCATTGGTCACCTTAAGTTATAAATATGGAATGCTGCTCTCTTCACCTTGAATACCTTTTCTGAATTTGCAAATGTTATACATGAACTCAAAGGTTTTGTCATCATCAACAAGGGAGAAAATGTTAACCCTAGGTATGATTTTGATGAATAAAAAAATACTTGAATTTATTTTGGGTACTAATAATTTGGTTGGAGTGTTTAAGACAAAATTTAGAAAGATAGGATCCCATCTCAATGAAGCTCCATGTATTTGACTGATAGAACCAAGAAAGAGGAGCAAAAGAGGTCAAGCCAAATTTTTTCAAAGAGCATTGGCTTAGGAACAAACTCAAGAGAAGTTTAAAGTTAAATCTGACATAGTTTCAGCACTTGGCACTAATCAGTAGGCCACTCTATATCAGTAGGAGCCGACTCAAGGACTCAAACAGGCATCAGACTCAAAAATAGAAGATATTATTTTGGATCCTATCGTGGAAGTGGACTTAGGAGTCGACTCATGAAGGAGTCGACTCAAGAAAAGCAGGAGTCGACTTATGTCTCAGAAAGGCACCAGTCTAAAAATAGAATGATGAATATTTCACCCTACGACTGGAGTCAACTCATGAAATCTAGAAGTTGACTCCAAACTCAAAATTGGCATGGGATAGAAAATATAGAACGTTGAATTTTTTTTGCTCATTGACTGGAGTCGACTCAAGGCTCTTGAGAGTCGACTTCCAAATTTCTGATAGCTCTAATGGTTAATTTCCAAAACTGCCCATATTTTATTTTGAATGTCGTAAACAACTTTTTATGGGATTCCAACAGCTAGAAACCCATTTTTGGAGTTCTTAACTTGAATTAGAAGGCTCCTAAGATCATATTAAAGCTTTGGAACATAAGATATAAATACAAGAAAGTGGGAAACATCAAAAATAATTTTAAAAAAAACTCTATGCAGTCCAACTAGTAAGCTTTAAAGAGCCTTCATTGCTATTCAACCACTTAACCAGCTATGCAATCAAAGCATTCTCAAGTGAAGGAAGGGAGCATTCATTGCAAAAGCCTTCCAACATCTTAGCTTGTGCATCAAAGCTTCAAATCAACTCTTCAAGGAGTTTGTTTATCTTTAAATTTCTGCACTTTCAAATTTCTGTATTTCAAGTTTTAAAAAGATAGAAACTTGGGAGATAAGCTAATCCAAGCCTTGAATTGGATTTGTACAAGCCTAGGAGTGGCTTGAGGTTAGATTTTGATTGGTTAGCCCACAAAATCAACTGAGCTTAGATTGTGAGCCTGGGTAAAATAACCTTGCTGTAATCTTGGAGATTATAGTGAAATTCTCAAGTAGAGTGCTTGAGAAATCGATGTAGGTGTTGGATTTGACACCAAATCACTATAAAAATTTTATGACTTTGTGTGTGTGATTCTCTTTATTAGCTCTAATTATTTTCTGCTCATTTAATTACTGTATTTTTGCACATAAATATTTTATTCTACACATACACCCACTAATCTGAAAAAGATTTTGAAAAACCCAATTCACCCTCCCCACCTCTTGGGTTGTTCCTCTAGGCAATAACTTGTCAGACCTTGATCCAAGTTTATTTATCATTAAATATTTGATATTAGTCAAGCATCCCCAAATCCTAAGGTGTGAGAGTACTGGCTTTTGCCCTATCTACATCTCACATGGAGTTTTAACTATAGATTTATTTGGAATCCTATTTAAAAGATAGCAAGCCGATTCGAGTGCATATCCTCAGAAGAAGATCAGCAAGCTGGCTAAACACATCATAAATCATACCATGTCTAATAGAGTCTATTTTTTTCTTTCAAACATACCGTTATACTATAGTGTCCCTGAAGGAGTCCATTGGGAGAATTCCATTCTCTCCTAGATATGTGAGAAATTCATCAAAAAGGTATTCTCCTCCTTGGTTAGATTAAAGTATTTTAATACACTTTTCTATTTATTTTTCTACCTCATTTTGAAATCAATTATGAAGAAGAAATCCTAATTTTTTGGATCAGGTTCGTTCAGATCTGATTGGATCAAGAGAGATATTTCAAAAATTTTTCTCATGTATCCAAATTAGATCTGAGATGTTTCAAATCTAATTTTATAGATCTAATAAAATAAAATAAAAATAAATTAAATTTAATTTAATTTGTATCTTTTGTTGGGTAATCAAATTATCCTATGATGATTCTGCTGATTGCCTGAGGTTCTGGATTTAGCCACGCAAGCACTTGGCCTCTACCGATATCCACTCAAGCTGGATCTAGAGATCCTCTTCTTCTTTATCACTTCTCCAAATATTAGATCTGAATCTGATTTGGAGGATTTTCAAAACTTCTTCTGAAGATCAGCAGTAGTGCTACCTTCTTCTTTTCTTGTCACCTTTCGCTTGCCTGGATCGCACCAAACTGGACCCCAAATTCCCTTGGGCATGGAGAGGAGAGAGAGAACTAAAAGATGGCATGAAGGAGGGAGAGGGGCAGCCTTGGGGTGTGGGCTAAGAGAGAACTCTATAAAAATTGGGCGTAGATAGGGTTTATATAAACCCTGCTGCACCATGCAGTGCCACATCATCCCGGCCAATCATGTTACTTCATGCAATCAGATCTAAAACCGATTGATGGGATGACATCACCTAATCCAATCAAATGAGAGCTCCTTTAATTCATCCTTAGGTGGTGCCAAGACTGGTCAAAGCTATGTCTTAGGTGCCTTCCTATGTTGATTCAATGAAGCAACCTGGAGTCCCATCTGTATGGACTCTAGTCATCCCTATCCATGGACGCACGCCTTCCTAGGAGTGCACCCCCTCCTTTCTAATTTCTAGCAAGGGGACAAGCCCCTATCTGCTAGATCTAAGATATGTTTATAAAATTGGGTTCGGGCTTGGGTAGCTCAATTAGGTCTAGCGGTTGATCAAATCAAATCAATAGTTGGTTAGATGGGATCAACAATGCTTATATTGACCAGCCTAATAGGATTAAGTTTGGGTCAAGATCGAATCACGTAAGTGATCGATCAAGCTAAGACCTAATTAGGCTCAGTGGTTAGAGTCTGGATTGTAGGCTAACCCAATTGGTTCTGGCTCAACAATATGGTATCTAACGTAAGTTTGGCAGATACGATCGACTGATTTTTAATTGGAAGCTACTCGACTCGAATGCGTTCTTGTCGAGTTAATGGCATATCCCTTCCACCGATCTCACTTACTTGGCCATGCTTGTTGACTCAATTCTGATCTAAGGTGGTCAATAATCCAAGTTAACCTATGCCACTAGGTTAGTCATAATGGTTATGACTATGTCAAGTCTAGTTTAATGAGACCTAAATTAAATCTCCCTAAGAAAAGATTAAGTCTAAGGTCTTCCACCATTGTAGATGTACGGGCCCTTCTCGGGGTTGATTGTTCTCGGCTGGTTACAGTGGCTCAGTTGCATCGGGAAGATGCAACCATATCTATTAGGCATTGGATGCTATAGGCTGGAGGATGGATTGGGCTCAATATTTTGGATGTGGTGAAAGACTCAATTAGGAATCCAATCTGTGCAAATGGTGGGTCTGACTTAACTAAGGAGTGGATCAATATTTTGGACACGGTGAGATTCATAAATTAGAGACCAAGATTGGCTGCATCATGATTAGAGAATCATTGAACAAGAGTTGTTCACTCATTGGCTAACCCATCACCAATAACTATTAGGCGAGATGATGAGTAAGTCGGTGGGACTGCACCACCCACTAAAAATCTGTAATCATGAAGATTTTTGCATCTCTACAAAGGGAGTGTAGGGATCCAAAAAAATAATGGAAGCTAATTTATTTAAAAATAAAAATTTTTAAATAAATTGGTTAAGTCTTAATTACAAAATCTAACTAGAAACTTTGACTCTCTACTGAAAAATATCTGCATCCAACCCACTAGCACAAATCCTGGACACCCATGACTGACTGAACCAAATAACAAGGATTGGCTCCGAAACATCAAAATCATTTTGGGTTCCAAGAAGTTAACTCATGTATTAGACCAGAACCCTCCCACCTTACTAGCTCATCCATCCGCTGAACAGAGAGCGTCTCTGGATAAGTGGATAGATGATGATAACAAGGCTAGATACTGCATGTTGGGCTCAATGTCTGATGAACTTTAGCATCAATATGAAGATATCAGGACTGCTCGCCAAATATTGGCTCGCCTACAAGAGTTACTGCCATGGCTATGGAAACATACCCTCTTCGACTACCACTTGGTTTAGACTTAGTATTAAAAGACTGTTATTATGTGCCTGCAGCAAGCAGAAATTTGATTTCTATTTCTTGCCTTGCATTAGAAGGCTATGTAATTAGTTTTCTTAAGGACCATTGTAACATTCTTTATGAAAGAAATAAAATTGCAAGTGATTTCCTTATTAACGATCTTTATCAATTACATGTTGATGTATCTATTTTTAATTTTGAGCAAAATGTGAATGCCATAAAATCAAAACGTCCTAGGGATAGTCCTAATGATAGGTATCTATGGCACCTAAGATTAGGTCATATAGCAGAAGATAGGATTAACAAATTGAAGAAAATTAGGCTATTGAGTCTGCTGACTTCCGAGTCATATCCAATTTGTCAATCCTGTCTTCATGGCAAAATGACTAAGCTCCCTTTTGTAGGACATGGGGAAAGGGCCACGAATCTTCTTGCCCTAGTACATACAGATGTGTGCAGTCCATTTGATGTGCCGACTAGAGGCAACCTAGTCTACTTTATAATCTTTACCGATGATTTATCTAGGTATGGGTATGCATATCTTATGAGACACAAGTCTGAAGCATTTGAAAAGTTCAAAGAATTCAGACATGAAATAAAAAAGCAAACTGGAAAATCGATTAAGATTCTTCGATCAGATCGAGGAGGTGAATATCTTAGTTGAAAATTCTTGGACTATCTCAAGAAAAATGGCATAGTCTCTCAATGGACTCTATCAGGAACACCTCAACTCAATGGGATTTCAGAACGAAGGAACCGGACCCTATTAGATATGGTCCGATCCATGATGAGCTTCACAAACCTTCCTGATTTTCTTTGAGGATACTGTTTGTTAATTACAATATACTTACTGAATAGGATTCCTTCTAAAACTATTTCTACCACACCATATAAGATATGGCATGGTAAGAAATCAAGTCTGAGTCATCTCAGAATTTGGGGTTGTTCGGCTCGTGTCAAAAGACAACAAGCGGATAAGTTAGGCTTTAGGACCTTTAGAGCTTGATTCATAGGATATCCTAAAGAGTCATTAGAATATTATTTCTACATTCCAGAAGATCACAATGTGACTGTGGGTCGACATACCATTTTTCTTGAAAAATAGTTTATTCAAGATGGGGGCATTGGAAAGCAGATTAAGCTCGAAGAGAACGTCTCACAAGAGCAACGAGCTAAGGACTAAATGGAATCAAATCATGTTAAGCCAATCCAGTCACTACCTCCTCCACCTCATAGATCAAAAAGGGTTTCCCATCCCCATGAGAGGTACTTAGGTACTATTTCAAAGGATGTAGAGAAAATGTTCCTCATAGGTAATGGGGTTCATGGTGATGAGCCCAAAATCTACAACAAGGCGATATCAGATATCGACTCTGAGAAATGGTTAGAGGCAATGAAGTCAGAAATTGACTCGATGCACTCAAACCAAGTCTGGACCTTGGTAGATCCACCAGAAGGTATAGTACCTATTGGGTGTAAATGGATCTATAAGAGAAAGATTGGTGCAGATGGGAATGTGGAGACATTCAAGGCTAGATTAGTGGTGAAAGGTTATAGTCAGCGTGAAGGCATTGACTATCAGGATACCTTTTCGCCAGTAGCTATGCTAAAATCCATCCGTACATTGATTGCTATTGCAGCCTATTTCAATTATGAAATTTGACAAATGGACATGAAAATGGCATTCTTAAATGGATATCTTAAGGAAGACATCTATATGGAATAGTTGCTAGGTTTCACATCCAGTGATGATGATCATAAGGTATGCAAGCTGCAAAGATCCATATATGGACTTAAGCAAACATCTCGGAGCTGGAATACTCATTTTAATGATGTGATCAAAATATTTAGTTTCATCAAAAATGAAGAGGAGCCATGTATCTTCAAAAAGGTCAGTGGGAACGCTGTTGTCTTCCTCATATTGTACGTGGATGATATCCTCCTTATTGGGAATGATGTTCCCATGTTGACCACAGTTAAAATGTGGTTATCTAAAGAATTCTCCATGAAAGATCTAGGAGAAGCATTCTTTATTCTAGAAATTAAGGTCTATAGAGATAGACCGAATAAATGTAAGGACTCTCACAGAAGATGTACATAGAGGAAGTACTAAAGAGGTTTAGTATGGAAAACTCTAAGAGGGGTTTAGTACCCTTCAGACATGGCATTCATCTTTCCAAGAAGATGTGCCCTAGCACACCTGAGAAAATAGAACGCATGAGCAAGATCCCTTATGCTTTAGCAATAGGGAGCCTCATGTATGCCATATTATGTACATGACCTAATATAGCCCATGCCGTGAGTGTCATGAGCAGATATCAGTCGAATCCAGGTGAAGAACACCGAACTTCTGCGAAATGAATCCTTAAGTACTTAAGAAGAACTAAGGATATGTTACTAATCCTTGGCAATGGAGAACTCCAAGTCTAGGGGTATACAGACTCAGACTTTATGTCCGATGTGGATGATCGAAAGTCGACATCTAGGAGTCTATTTGTGTGCAATGGTGGAGCGATCAGTTAAAAAAGTTTCAAATAGACAGTGATAGCAGACTCCACCATGGAAGCAGAATACATCGCTATGTCAGAAGCTACGAAGAAGAAATTTTGGTACAAGAAGTTTCCCATGAAGATCGAAGTGATGCCATCAGATGCCATTCCTCTGTACTGCGACAATAATGGTGCCATAGCTCTTGCTAAGGAGTTGAGGTCTCACCAAAAATCCAAGCACATCGAGCGGCGATACCACCTCATCCACGATTACCTTGAGAAGAATTACGTCAAGGCCAAGAGAGTCGACCCCGCAGACAATGCGGCAAATCCGCTTATAAAGCCGTTGGGCTGGCAGAAGATCGAAGCCCACCTTGAGAAGATGGGACTTAGATTTATAGCCAATTGACTTTAGGTCAAGTGGGAGTTTGTTAGGTACGTGTGCCTTAGAAGCCAGAATTGGCTGACACTTGTAATACACTTCTAGGAGCAATAATATAATTTTGACTATAAATAATAAAATGGATTATTTTCTATCACATAGGTGTATTTAGTGCCTATGATACATCCTTTGAGTTAATGATAATGATAATTCTTATTTTCAAGAGTTGAAAATTTAAGACAAGAATTTTCATTATTAACTTATAAAATGCTCTTGACCGTAGGATCATCATGAGGATGGTGATTGATCTGGAAGGTTAGCATAGAATCACCTTTTTATAGTAGATGAGTCTTGAGTCTATGATGTAGAGACATCAGAGCGAGAGTATAGATACTCATTAGAGAACAAGGGCACTGAGCATGACCACCTCGAGTAGTCATAAGAAAGTCTATCTTTTCGTCGATGACTGACTCAAAGCTACAGTGGTGTGTCTGGTTCTTTGATCTGAGGTGCATCGACAGTTCACCTTAAGGGTGTTATAATTTGACTACACCATGACTTGGTCTATTAGTATTCAGAATCCTGAGGTGTTTGTTGGCTATAGCATGTTCATTGTAGGAATTGGATTGCCCCAAGATGGAATCTATCTACCTCGGTGGATGAGGAGCAACCCTATGATGATCATGAGAATCAAGTCCATAAGCCCATGGCCATGGTAGAGAGTGAAATAATAGAAAGAGTTTCTATTAAGGTTTTCACATCGGACTTGAATCGAATGATTAAATCATATGATAGAAATTAGGGTTTGATGAGTTCACCTTAACCCTAATCTGAATCGGAGCTCAAGATAGAAGAACTTAATCACACAAGTAGCTGCACTGAGAGGTTCATCTTTAGTTTTGATGGGTTGCCACCATATACTGCTAGGTGTCACTGGTGGATTTTGGGAGCAATTAGAATGATTTAGATGATCGATCATTCTAAGTTGTCTGAATCAGAAGAGTTCTGATCCATCGAAAGGAGTTTTGATGATGTTGATGATGGAGATCACTACATATCCCATTACCATATAGAACTGAACCTAAATCGGTCACACAAATAAGGGTTTGGATCTGGATATCATCAATTGGACTAACTCAGTTCAATTGATTTGAATTAGATTCTATTAGGTTCAAGAAAATCATGCTAGCACACGATTGAACCTAACATTCTCCTTTTTCTATCATTAAAAGTTATCTCGACTGAGCCAAATGAGTTTGTGCTCACTTAGGTACCTTCACCTAGTTAGACTAGAGTTTGTCTAGATCAGAAAAGGATTGTCTTAATTTATGAGATAAATTTAAGACAATACCTACCATTTTCCATCACCTGCTAATTCTTATCCTTTGACTTTGGTCAAACATTGACCTTTGACCGTTGGACATCTGCCCATATGTCATACACTTATTGGAGAGCAGATAGGGGCTTGTCCTCTCCCTAGAAATTGGAAAGAAAGGGGTGCATGCCTAGGATGGCGTGCGCCCATGGATAGGGACGCCCGAAGTCCCATATGGATGGGACTCCAGGTTGCTTCTTGGATTCAAACTAGGTGACCCTCACCTATGGACTTTGACCAGTCTTAGGCGCCACCTTAGGATGAACCTATGGGTCTCTCATCTGATTGGATCAGGTGATGTCATCCCATCAATCAGATTTAGATCTGATTAAACAAAGCAACGTGATTGGCCCGGGTGATGTGGCACTGCATGGCGCAGCATGGTCTACATAAAGACCTATCTACACCCACTTTTGATAGACCTCTCTCATAGCCACACCCCAAGGCTGCCCCTCTTCCTCCTCCATGCCACCTTTAGGCCATCTCTCTTCTCTCCATGCCCAAGGATGGTTGGGCTTCAGATTAGTGCGATTCAGGCAACAGAAGGTTGACGAGAAAGCAAGAAGGCAGCACTGCTGCAGAGATAACTGCTGATCTTCAAAAGAAGTTTTGAAGATCCTCCAAATCAGATCTAGATCTAATTTTTGGAGAAAAGAAAGAGAAGAAGAAAATCTCCAAATCTAGCTCGAGTGGATATCGGTAGAGGCCAGGTGCTTGCATGGCTACATCCTGAACCTCAGGCAATCAGCAAGATCATCAATGGGTAATCGGATTACCCATATCATGATAAAACTAATTTAGATTTAATTTAATTTAATTTTTTTATTTATCAGATCATAAAATCAGATCTAGAAAATGTCAGATCTAATTAGGATCTAAGAAAAAATTTTTGAAATATACCTCTCGATCCAATCAGATCTGAGCAAACCTGACCCCAGAAAATCATGATTTTTCCTTTAGAGACACCGGAGCAAGAGTACAGGTACTCATTAGAGAATGAGGGCACTGAGCATGACCACCTCGAGTAGTCATAAAGAAGTCTACCTTCTTATCGATGACTGACTTGAAGCTATAGTGGTGTGTCTGGTTCTTTGATCTGAGGTGCATCGATAGTTCACCTTGAGGATGTTATTATTTGACTACACCATCACTCGATCTCCTAGCCATTCGAAACCTTGAGGTGTATGTTGGCTATAGCATGTTCATTATAGGAATTGGATTGTACCAAGAGGGAATCTATCTACCTCGGTAGATGAGGAGCAGCCCTATGATGATCATGAGAATCAAGTCCACAAGCCCATGGCCATGGTAGAGTGAAATAATAGAAAGAGTTTCTATTAAGGTTTTTACATCAGACTTGAATCAAATGATTAAAACATATGATAGAAATTAGGATTTGACGAGTTCACCTTAACCCTAATCTGGGCTCAAGATAGAAGAACTTAATCAGACAAGTAGCTACAGTAAGAGATTCATTTTCAATTTTGATGGATTGCCACCATATATTGCTAGGTGTCACTGGTGGATTTTGAAAGCAATTAGAATGATTTAGATGATCGATCATTCTAGTTGTCTGAATCAGAAGAGTTCTAATCCATCAAAAGAAGTTTCGATGATATCGATGATAGAGATCGTGACATATCCCATTACCATATAGAACTGAACATAACTGGGTCACACAAATAAGAGATTAGATTTGGATATCAACAATTGGACTAACTCAGTTCAATTGATTTAAATTAGATTCAATTAGGTTCAAGAAAATCATGCTAGCACACGATTGAGCCTAATGTTCTCCTTCTACTATCATTAAAGGTTGTCTCGACTGAGCTAAATGAGTTTGTGCTCACTCAGGTACCTTTACTTGATCTGACTGGAGCTTGTCCAATTCAGAAAAGGGTTGTCTTAATTTATGAGATAAATTTGAGACAACACCTGCCATTTTTCGTCACCTGCTAATTCTTATCTTTTAACTTTGGTCAAACATTGACCTTCGACCCTTGGACATCTGCCCATATGTCATGCACCTATTGGAGAGCAGATTGGGGCTTGTCCCCTTGCTAGATTTTGGAAAGGAGGGGGTGCATGCCTAGGGAGGCGTGTGCCCATGGGTAGGGATGATTGGAGTCCCATACGGATGGAACTCCAGGTTGCTTCTTGGATTCTACTTAGGTGACCCCTAGCTATAGACTTTGACCAGTCTTAGGTGCCATCTAAGGATGAATTAGTGGGGCTCTCATCTGATTGGATTAGGTGATGTCATCCTATCAATCAAATTTAGATCTGATTGCATGAAGCAACATGATTGGCCGGGATGATGTGGCACTGTATGGCGCAGCAGGGTCTATATAAACCCTGTCTGCGCCCTACTTTAAAAAAGTTCTCTCTTAGCCCATGCCTCAAGGCTGCCCCTCTCCCTCCTCCATAACATCTTTTGATCCTCTCTCTCATCTCCACGCCCAAGGAAAGTTGGGCTTTAGTTTGGAGCGATCAAAGCAAGAAAAAGCTAACGAGAAAGGAAGAAGGCAGCACTGCTGCAGAGATGACTGCAAATCTTTAGAAAGAGTTTTGAAGATCCTCCAAATCAGATCCAGATCTAATTTTTGGAGAGGTGATAAAGAAGGAGACAATCTCTTGATCCAGTCTGAGTGGATATCGGTAGAGGCCAAATGCTTGCGTGGCTAGATTTAGAACCTCAAGCAATCAGCAGGATCATCAAAGGCTAATCCGATTACCCAGCATCAAGATATAATTAAATCAGATTTAATTTAATTTATTTTTATTTTATTTATTAGATCCATATAATTAGATCTAAAATATCTTAGATCTGATCTAGATATACGAGAAAAATTTTTGAAATATCTCTCTTGATCCGATTAAATTTGAACAAACCTGATCCAAGAAATCAGGATTTCTCCTTCAATTGGTATCAGAGCCAGGTTTTCTAAATTATTTAGATCTAATTTTTAATTTATTTTGATCTAATAATTGATAATTTTAGATGTCACATGAGATGTGATTATATCTAAAATTAGAAAAAATTAAAATTAAATAATATAGATTTAAGTTCTACAATATGAATGACTAGTTGTAAAATAGAATAGTTCTATACATAGTCTTACATAATCATGATTTATTTTGATTAAATTATAATTTTAGATCTATTTATTTTTTATTTTCTAATGATTATAAATATTATAATAAGATCTAAAAAATAGGAAATAAAATTATTTAATTTTTAGATCATATGAGATATGGTGAATGCATGTTTAGACTAGTTGTAGAATAGTTCTACATAATTGTCTAGATTAGAATTTATTTTGATGTGATCAATTTAAATCTAATTTTTTAGATAATTATGAGATAATTTAAATTTGAAAAATATGCATGATATGATACATGAGATGTATGCAAAATATGTGTTAAGTTAGATCAATTTTATATATGAGATATATGATGTAAATCTAACTAGTTTTGTAGATTTATATTTCTGATTAAGATGTTTCCCTTGGTCATCCAGTCATAAGAATAAAGTAAGGTTTAAATGCTCTGTCCTCCAATTCGATAGGGTATTCTTATGATGTATAGGGGTGCTGCGCGTTCATCCTTAGTCAAAAATCAAAAACTTACTTTCTGCAAAATCCTAGATCTTGAAATCCTAGAATTTTATTTACATATTTTGTTTGTGAATCCTAACTTAATTAAGAATTAAGATTATGAAATATTAATTATATCTAAAATTTTTGATTATGAAATATTAATTAGATCTATAATTGAGAATTTTAGATCTAAGATATATTCGTAATATTGGGTTCGAGCTTGGATAGCTCAACTAGGTCTAAGCGGTTGATCAAACCGAATCAAGAGTTGGTTAGATGGGATCAACAGTATTTAAATTGACCAACCTAATAGGATTAAGTCTGGGTCAAGATCGAGTCACGTGAGTGATCGATCAAGCTAAGACCTAATTAGGCTCAGTGGTTAGAGTCTGAATTATAGGCTAATCCGATTGGTTCTAGGTCAATAATTTGTTGTCTAAGATAAGTCTGGCAGATACGACCGACTGGTTTTTAATTGGAAGCAACTTGACTCGAATACATTCTTGTTGAGTTAATGGCATATCCCTTCCATAGGTCTCACTTACCTGGCCATGTTTGTTGGCTCAGTTCTGATCTGAGGTGGTCAATAATCTGAGCTAACCCATGCCATTAGGTTAGTCATAATGGTTATGACTATGTCAAGTCTAGTTTAATGAGACCAAAATCAAATCTTCCTTAGAAAAGATTAAGTCTAAGATCTTCCACCATTGTAGATGTGCGGGCCCTTTTCGGGATTGATTGTTCTCGACTGGATTACAGTGGCTTCAGTTGCACCGAAAAGATGCAACCATGTCTATTAGGCATTGGATGCTATGGGCTGGAGGATGAGATTGGGCTCAATATTTTGGATACGGTGAGAGACTCAATTAGGAATCCAATCTATGCAAATGGTGGGTCTGACTTAACTAAGGAGTGGATCAATATTTTGGGCACGGTGAGATTCATGAATTAGAGATCAAGTTTGGGTGCACCATAATTAGAGAATCATTGAACAAGAGTTGTTCACTCATTGGCTAACCCATCACCAATAACTATTAGATGAGTTGATGAGTCAGTTGGTGGGACCGCACCATCCACTAGAAATCATTAATTGTGGAGATTTTTGCATCTCTATAGAGGGAGTATAGGGATCCAAGAAAATAATGAAAGCTAATTTATTTAAAATTTAAATTTTAAATAAATTGGTTAAGTCTTAGTTATAATATCTAACTAGAAACTTTGACTCTCTACAGAAAAATGTCTACATCCAATCCACTAGCACGAATCTTGGACACCTATAGACTGATCGGATCCAATTATAAGGATTGGCTCTAGAACTTCAAAATCATTTTAGATTTTGAGAAGTTAATTCATGTATTGGACCAGGACCCTCCCACCTTACCAGCTTGTCCATCCGCTGAATAGAGAGCGTCTCTTGAAAAATGGATGGACAAAGATAACAAGGCCAGATATTACATGTTGGGCTCGATGTCTGATGAACTTCAGTGCCAACATGAAGATATCAGGACTGTCCACCAAATGTTGGCTCACGTATAAGAGATGTCTGGTGAACAGAGTCGCACAGCCAAGTATCAAGTCACTAAACGACTATTCAAGGCTAAAATGCATGATGGGCAGTCAGTCTAAGATCATTGTCTGATGATGATCAAGGACTTAGAAGAGCTTGAGAAGCTTGGAGTGAAGTTGGACCTGAATCTACAGAATGATATTAATTCTGCAATCCTTGACTGATGCATATGGATAGTTCATCATGAATTATCATATGCATAAACTTCAAAATTTCTTGGCCGAACTTATGAACATGCTGGTTACCGCCGAGCTTTCTATGAAAGGTTCTAAAGGCTCAGTTCTTGCTATGGAATAGGACTTCTTCCAAAAGAAAGTCTTATGGAAAGAAAAAGAAGTCTGTGAAAAAGCAGAAGGTGGAAGGAGGAAAGAAGAAAAAGGCAGAGCTAAAGAAGAAGGCTGCTGACAAAGAAAAGTATTTCCATTGCAATAATGACGGCCACTGGAAGTGGAACTACCCTACTTACCTGGCCACCCTGAAGAATAAGAAGGCAAGTCCTTCTGGAGGTATGCTCGTTATTGAGTCTAACCTTATGGTTTCTTCTGCATCCAGTTGGGTGCTTGACTCTGGTTCTAGTGCTCATTTGTGCACTTCCATACAAGGTCTTAAGGATAGCAGGAGGCTAAGGGATGGTGAGATGATCCTCTATGTCGAAAATGGAGCAAGAGTTACTACCGTGGCCATGGGAACATATCCCTCTTTGACTACCATCTGGTTCAGACTTAGTGTTAAAAGACTGTTATTATGTGCCTACAGCAAGCAGAAATTTGATTTCTGTGACTTACCTTGCATTAAAAGGCTATGTAATTAGTTTTCTTAAGGACCATTGTAACATTCTTTGTGAAAGAAATAAAATTGCAAATAGATTTTCTTATTAACGGTCTTTATCAGTTACATATTGATGTATCCTATTTTTAACATCGAGCAAAATGTGAATGCCATGAAATGACCTAGGGATAGTCCAAATGATAGATATCTATGGCACCTAAGATTAGGTCATATAGCAGAAGATAGGATCAACAAATTGGAGAAAAATGGGCTATTGAGTCCATTGACTTTCGAGTCATATCCAACTTTGTGAATCTTGTCTTCAAGGCAAAATGACTAAACTCCCTTTTGTTGGACATGGGGAAAGGGCCACAGATCTCCTTGCCCTAGTACATACTGATGTGTGCAGCCCATTTGATGTGCCGGCTAGAGGCAATTTTGTCTACTTCATTAATCTTTACCGATGATCTATCTAGGTATGGGTATGTGTATCTTATGAGACACAAGTCTGAAGCTTTTGAAAAGTTCAAAGAATTCAGACATGAAGTAGAAAAATAAACTGAAAAACCCATTAAGGTTCTTCGATCAGATCGAGGAGGTGAATACCTTAGGAGGAGATTTATTCCTGCTTGCTACAGGTACAATAATACAGTCTTTTAATACTAAGCTAAAACTAGATGGTATCGACAGAAAATGTTTTCGCGGCCACGACAGCATTTTTGCTTCATTTTTGAACGTCGTAGATCAATCCCACCATCCCTCAGCCTCCCTGTATCTTCAAGACCCTGCATGAGTGCACACACGTGAGCACTAACCACACATCAACACCAACTGGATGTAAGGAGAAAACCATAAAGGTTAGAACTCAATAATCGAGATCATACCTCTAGTAGGCACTGTCTCCTTCTTCTTCTAGGATGGCCCAGGTAAGTAGGGTAGTTTGCTTGCAGTGGCTGTCATTATGCAAATTGAAATACTTTTCTTTGTCAGGCAGCCTTCTTCTTCAGCTCTACGCTTTTTCTTCTTTCCTCCATTGCACTTCTGCTTTTCACCAAGACTTGTTCATTTTTAAAAGATTTTTTCCTTGAAGAATCCGTTCAATAGCAAGTAACTGACCGTTAGAACCTTTCATGGAAAGCTCAGTGGTAACCAGCATGTTCCAATAAGTTTTCGGCCAGGAATTTTGAAGTTTATGCCATATTGTAAGTTCATCGATGAATACCCATCGACGTCATCATCAAGGATTGCATAATTATATCATTCTGTAGATCCAAGTCAAAACCTCACTCTGAGCTTCTCAGCTCTATCCCAAGTTCTTGATCATCATCAATCAATGATCTTGGACTGACTGCCAATCATGCACTAGCCTTGGAACCAGTAGTTTACGTGACTTGAATGGCTGCGCGACTCTGTTCAGCCAAACATCTCTTATAGGTGAGCATATATTTGTTGAGCATGTCCTGATATCTTCATTTGGCACCGTGAAGTTCATCAAACATCGAGCCCAACATGTAGTATATATAGGACTGCCATTAATTAACCCTTCAGTACTATTATCTGAGATGACACAGATCAGACATTATTATCTAAGAATGCTGCTCTACGCCAATGGATCAGGACAGATAACATAAGGTGGGTGAGGTTCAGATAGACCAGTACCGAGGTGAGCGTGTAGCATTTTTCTCCGACGACATTCGGCACGAGCCAATGATTGAGACTCAAAGAGGTGTTCGGGAGAGCGAGCACAAGATCTCTGTCGGAAATTCTGGATACCAGTCACGCGTGATCATGAGTGGTGTCGCAGAGAGTTCATCATGAGTTGATATGGAAGTGCGTGAAAGGCTGTTTCATGTAAGGAAGGCAGTATAGAATTTACTAGTCTTAGAATATGTAAGTTAAGAACTCTAACCAATTTAATGTAAAGATTTTATTTTTAAACATAAACTGTAGCTTTCTACATATTAATTCTTGGATACCCTACAATACTCCCCTTCTGCGTAGAGAATGCAGCAGCAACAAAAAGTCTCCATCAGCGAGCATATGTAGACTCATGTGATTTGCGCAACGTGGATGGTGTATAGTGCCCACTGAGACGTTAAACTCATCACCGTCAGCCCTAATAGCTTATTGATTGGAATGGTTAGCCAATGAAGTGAACAAAGACTCTTGTTCAATGATTCTCTAATCATGATGCATACCATCTTGGTCTCATAATTTATGAGATCTCACCGTGTCGAAAATATTATTGATCATTCACTTAGTTAAGTCAAACCCAGCCATTTGCATAGATTGAATTCCTCATTGAAGTCCTCACCATAATCCGCAATAATTGGAGCCAATCACATCCTCTAGGTCTGTAGCATCTGCCTGAAAAAGACATGGTTTGCATCTTCTCGGTGCAACTGAGCCACTATATACAATTGAAAACAATCAAGCCCCAGAAAGGGCCCCGTACAATCTACAATGGTGGATGACCTTAGACCTTAATCTTTTCTAAGAATTTGATTTAGTCTCATTAAACGCTAGAACAGACATAGAGGCTCATAACCATAATGACAACGCTACAGTCATGGTTTAAGGCTCGGAAGCCAGAAAACTATTAGACTAGGAGGACCTTATAAGTACGACGACGATGTGCTAACGGACTTACAGAGAGACATACAAGAACTAAGCTCAAAACAAACAGGGGACCAGTATAAGTGACACGAATTATCGGTGGAAAGGGATATCCATTAACTCGACAAGAATGCATTTGAGTTTGAGTAGCTCCCAATTAAAAATCAGTCATCGTATCTGCCAAACTTACCTTAGACACCAAATTATTGAGCCCAAGAAACCAAATCAGATAGCCTAACAATTCAGACTCTAACTATTTTTAGCCTAATTAGGTCTTAGTTTGATCGATCAACTCACGTGAACTCGATCTTGAACCCAAGACCTAATCCTATTAGGCTGGTCAAAAATTTAAGCCATTGTGATCCTATCTAACCAACTCTTGATTCAGTTTGATCAAACCGCTAACAATTTAAGCTATCCAACCCAAACTCAATTTATGAAATATTTTAGATTTGAAAATTCTTAATTTTAGATCTAATATGCTTCCATAATCTTAATTCTTAATTATGTTTAGGGTTCAAAAAAACAAAAACATGTAAATAAAGATCCTAGGGTTTCAGGATCTAGGGTTTTGCAGAAAGTAAGTTTTTTCCCATTTATTGATTAAGACGAATGCAATAGTACTCCTACACATCATAAGAAACACCCCAATCGAATGGAGGAGAGGGTCTTTAAAACCCTACTTTGTTCTTATGATCGAACGGCCAAGGAAATGCCTTAAAATCAGAAATAAACCACTAATTACAAAAATAATTAAGAATCTAAAGCATATATCTCATAAAGAAAATGATCTAATTAAAATTAATGTTTTGTATACTATCATATCATGCATGTTTTTCAAGTCTAAATTATTTCATAATCACTAAAAAATTAAATTTAAACTTGATTCATCAAAACTAAAAAATATAATCTAGACCCTATTATAGAATATTCTACAACTAGTCTAAATATGCAACTATCATATCTCATATGAACCAAATTAAATTTAATTTATTTTCCATTTTTAGATCTAATTATAATATTTATAAGATTAAAAAATAATAAATAAATAGATCTAAAATCATATTAATCAATAAAAATTATGATTATACTAGACTACACAAGAACTATTCTATCCTAGTCTAGTTATGTAATCTTATTACATTTTAGATCTAGATTAATTTTTTTGTAATTTTTTTGATTTTAGATCTAATCACATCTCATGTGATATCTAAAATCACTAATTTATCAGATTAAATCAGATTCTATAAGAACTTGGCTCTGATACCAGTTGAAGGAAAATCCTGATTTTCTGGATCAGGTTCGTTCAAATCTGATTGGATCAAGAGGTATATTTCAAAAATTTTTTCTTAGATGCTATCAATCTGACATTTTTTTGAAATCAATTTTATGATTGAATGAATAAAAAATTAAAATTAAATTAAAATGCTAAATTAGTTTAGACCTTGATATGGGTAATCCAATTGCCTCGTTGATGATCTTGCTGATTGGCCTGAGGTTCGGATCTAGCCATGCAACACCTGGACTCCTATCGGTATCCACTAGGCTGGATCTGGCAGATCTTCTCCTTTTTTACTCATCTCCAAAAATCAAATCAGATCTGAATTTGGGAGGGTCTTCGAAACTCATTTCGAAGGTCCAGCAGTCGTCTCTTAACAGCGTGCTGCCTTCTTCCTTTTTCGTTAGCATTTTCTTGGCTGAATCATAAACTAATCTTAAAGCCCAACTATCCTTAGGCGTGGAAGAGGATAGAGATGGCCTAAGGGTGGCAAGAAGAAGGGAAGAGGGATAGTCCTTGGGGCATGGATAGAGGAGAGAAGTCTCTAAAACTAGTGGCACAGATAGTCTTTATATAGACACATACTGCGCCATGCAGTGCCACCATTCACCTCGCAATCACGTTGCTTCATTTAATAGATCCCTAAATCGATTGGTGGATAACAATCACTTGATCCAATCAAATGAGAACCCATAGATTCATCCTAAAGGTGGCACTAAGACTGGTCAAAGTATATAGGTGGAGGGTCACCTAGTTTGTAGAAGCAACCTAGAGTCCACCCATATGGGACTCCCAAGGCATCCTAACCTGGCACACCACATCGCTAGGTGTGCACCCTTCCTTTTCAATTTCCAGGGAGGGGCCCAAGCCCTGATCTACTCTTCCAATAAAGTCATGGCCACATAGGGAAGATGTCTAAGGGGAAGAGGTCACTTTTGAAGCGAAGTCAAAGACGAGAGAATTAGAAGGTACGGAAAATGGCAAGGGTGGTTCATCTTAAATTTATCTCATAAATTTAAGACAACCCTTTTCTAATCTGGACAAACGCTCCAGTCAGACCAAGTAAAAGGTACCATAAGTGAGTATAAAACTTAATTTGCCAGTTCAAAACAATTTTTAATAATAGAAAAAAAAGAGAATGTTAGGTTCATCGGTGTGCTAGCATGATTTTCTTGAACATAAATTGAATCTAAATTCAAATCAAATTGAACTGGGTTAGTCCAATTGATGATAATCCCAAAATCCAAAATCCTTATTTGTGTTGACCCAAGTTACGGTTCAGTTCTGTATGGTAAGGGACTATGTAGTGATGCCCATCATCAAATATCATCGAAACTTCCTTTCGATGGATCAGAACTCTTCTGATCAGACCAACTAGAATGATCGATCATCTAAAATCATTCTAATACTCCTAAATTCCACAAGTGACACTTAGCAGTATATTAGTGCAACCCACAAACGTAAAATAAACCTCTCGGTGCAGCTAGTTGTGTGATTAAGTTCTTCTATCTTGAGCATCAATCAGACTAGGGTTAAGGTGAACTCGTCAAACCCTAATTTCTATCATATGATTTAATCATTTGATTCAAGTTCGATGTGAAAATATTAATAGAAACTCTTTCTATTATTTCATTCTCTACCATGGCGATGGGCTTATGGACTTGATTCTCTTGATCATCATAGGGCTGCTCCTCATCCACCGAGGTAAATAGATTCCATCTTGGTGCAATCTAATTCCTGCAATGAACATGCTATAGCCAACATACACCTCAGAATTTCGAATGGCTAGGAGACCGAATCATGTAGTAGTCAAACTATAACATCCTTAAGGTGAACCGTCGATGCACCTTAGGTCAAAGAACTAGATACACCACTGTAGCTTCGAGTCAGTCATCGACGAGAAGGTAAACTTCGTTATGACTACTCAGGTGGTCACGCTCAGTGCCCTCATTCTCTAATGAGTACCTATACTCTTGCTTCAGTGTCTCTACATCGTAGACTCAAGACTCATCAACTATAAAGAAGTGATTGTATACTAACCTTTCGGATCAATCACCATCCTCATGATGATCCTATGGTCAGGAGCATTTTATGAGTTAAAAATGAAAATTTTTATCTTAAATTTTCAACTCTTGAAAATAAAAATTATCATTACCATTAACTCAAGAGATGTATCATAGACACTAAATACATATATGTGATAGAAAATAACCCATTTTATTATTTATAGTCAAAATTATAATTTTGCCCCTGGAAGTGTATTACAAGTGTCAGCCAATTTTGGCTTCTAGGGCACACATATCTAACAAAGGGATGTATCATAGATACTAAATATATATTTATGATAGAAAATAATCTATTTTATTATATATAGTTAAAATTATAATTTTGCCCCTAAAAGAATATTATAAGTGTCAGCCAATTTTAGTTTGTAGGGCATACATATCTAACAAACTCCCACTTGAGCTAAAGCTAATTGGCTACAAATCTAAATCCCATCTTCTCAAGGTGGGCTTCAATATTCTACTGGACCAACGACTTTGTAAGTGGATCCGCCGCATTGTCCATGGAGTCGACTCTCTTGACCTCGACGTAACCCTTCTCGAGGTAATCATGGATGAGGTTGTATCGCCGCTCGATGTGCTTGGATTTCTGATGAGACTTCGACTCCTTAGCAAGGGCTATGGTGCCATTGTTGTCACAGTACAGAGGAATGGCATCTGATGGCATCACTCCGATCTTTGTAGCAAACTTCTTATACCAGAATGCCTCATTTGCAGCTTCTGACGTAGCGATGTATTCTGCTTCCATGGTGGAATCTGCTATCACAGTCTACTTGAAAGTTTTTCAACTGATAGCTCCACCATTGCACACAAACAGACTCCTAGATGTCAACTTTCGATCATCTATATCGGACATAAAATCCGAGTCTATATACCCCTAAACTTGGAGTTCTCTATTAACAAAGATCAACAACATATCCTTAGTTCTTCTCAAGTACTTAAGGATACATTTCACAGAAGTCTAGTGTTCTTCACCTGGATTCGATAGATATCTGCTTTGGACACTCACAGCATGGGTTATATCAGGTCGTGTACATAACATGGCATACATGAGGCTCTCTATTGCTGAAGCATAAGGGATCTTGCTCATGCATTCTATTTCCTCAGGTGTGCTAGGACACATCTTCTTGGAAAGATGAATGCCATGTCTGAAGGGTACCAAACCCCTCTTAGAGTTTTTCATGCTAAACCTCTTTAGTACTTCCTCTATGTACATCTTCTGTGAAAGTCCTAGCATCCTATTCGGTCTATCTCTATAGATCTTAATTCTTAGAATAAAGGATGTTTCACCTAGGTCTTTCATGGAGAATTCTTTAGATAACCACATTTTAACTATGGTCAACATGGGAACATCATTCCCAATAAGGAGGATGTTATCCATGTACAATACGAGAAAGACAACAGCACTCCCACTGATCTTTTTGAAGACATGGCTCGTCCTCATTCTTGATGAAACCAAATAATTTGATTACATCATTAAAGTGAGTATTTCAGCTCCGAGATGTTTGCTTAAGTCCATATGTGGACCTTTGTAGCTTGCATACGTTGTGATCATCATCATTGGATGTGAAACCTAGCAGCTATTCCATATAGGTATCTTCCTTAAGATATCCATTTAAGAATACCATTTTTACGTCCATTTGCCATATTTCATAATCAAAATAGGTTGCAACAGCAAGCAATGTGTGAATGAATTTTAGCATAGCTACTGACGAAAAGGTATCCTGATAGTCAATGCCTTCATGTTGACTATAATCTTTTGTCACTAATCTAGCTTTGAATGTCTTCACATTCCCGTCTGCACCAATCTTTCTCTTATAGATCCATTTACACCTAATAGGTATTATACCTTCTAGTGGATCTACCAAGGTCCAGACTTGGTTTAAGTGCGTCAAGTCAATTTCTGACTTCATTGCCTATGACCATTTCTCAGAGTCAATATCCGATATTGCCTTATTATAGGTTTTGAGATCATCACCATGAACCCCATTACCTACAAGGAACATTTTCTCTATTTCTTCTGAAATAGTACCTAAGTACCTCTCAGGGTATAGGAAACTCTTTTCGATCTATGAGGTGGAGGAGGTAGTGATTGGATTGGCTTAACCTAATTTGGTTTCATTTGGTCCTTAGCTCGTTGCTCTTGTGAGACTTTCTCATCGAGTTTGATCTGCTTTCCGATGCCGCTATCTTGAATAAACTATTTTTCAAGAAAGATGGCATGTTGACTCACAATCACATTATGATCTTCTGAAATATTGAAATAATATCGTAATGACTCTTTAGGATATCCTATAAATCGAGCTCCAAAGGACCTTAAGTCTAACTTGTCTGCTTGTTATCTTTTGACATGAGTCGGACAACCCCAAATTCTGAGTTGACTCAGACTTAGTTTCTTACCATGCCATATCTCATACGGTGTGGTGGGAATGGTTTTAGAAGGAACCCTATTCTATAAGTATATTGCAGTTAACAAACAATGTCCCTAAAAAAAATCAGGGAGGTCTGTGATGCTCATCACGGATCAGACCATATCTAATAGAGTCCGATTCCTCCATTCTGAAATTTTGTTGAGTTGAGGTATTTCAGGTGGAGTCCATTGAGAGACTATTCCATTTTCTAAGATAGTTTAGAATTTTTGA
>QRFJ01007186.1:0-99189 GCA_006176705.1 Cocos nucifera
CACGCACAACCTACACTCATAAGAACACCCCATCGAATGGAAAGATCCTTTAACCCTTCTTCTTCTTATACCGACCCAAGAGAACGCTAATCAGAACATTTAAATCACAAAAAGGTATAATCTATATCATAACTAATACAAATTTGATCTAACCAAGGCATATTTGCATACATCTCAGTATCATAATCATGCATTTATAGATCTAATTATCATAAATATCTAAAAAATTAATTAAATATCAATCAAATAAATTCTAATCTAACCAATATGGTAGAACTTATCTACAACTATCTAAACATGCATCTATCATATCTGCAAATATTTAAAATTAAATAATTTTATTTGCTTGTATCAGATGTATAAAAACACTTTAAATAAGAAGATCTAAAAATAATCAAAACACCAAAACTCTTTTAATTAAACTAGTCATCATATCATCATCTAGATCCAAATTCAAATTAATTTTAAATTTTTCTATTAGATCTTTTTCAATCTCATTGTGACTCTATAACATGTTATTTTTATATAAATAAAATAAATCAGATTAAACAATTTAGAACATTCTCTAACCAGGTTGAAGGAAATCCTGATTCCCCGTCCAGTTCCCAGATTCTATTAATCAAGATATATATTCAAAAATTTCTCGAGCTTAATCAACTCTTCATATTGTTCAGATTGATCTGATATTAAGAAATAAAATAAAAATTAAGATAAATTTACCTATGGGGTAATCCTTTGCTAATGTTCTGATCTTAGCCCGCACAGGCGCCTGCTCTACGTATCCACCTTTTTATTCTGGAGAAACCTTCTTTCTGTTCTATCACACCTCCATTAAGTATATCAAATCATGATCTCATCTGAGGATCTTCAAAACTCTTTAAGACGCATTGTCTCTTCAGCACGCAGCCTTCTGCTTCTTGATCCCTTCCTAATCTAATCGGCACCAAAACTAAGGCCAAAAAACACTTTGGGACTGCGAGAGCAAGTCGGGAGAAGATATGGCTTGGGGAGAAGAGGAAGCACCTTGACTGGAAATCTCTTTCAATAAGACTTGACTCACTTAATTAGTGTGGCGCAGTCTATATTTTAACCTCTTCGTGATCCAAACCTTCCTTCCTCTCAACCAATCACAAACCCTTGGAATCATCTAATTCGTTTGTGTTGAAAAATGAGACCCCTGAATTCCTCCTAGAGGTCCTAAGACCAGTCAAAATGGATTCTAGTAGACTTAATTGGAATCTGAAAAGAGGTGAGTCCTGTTCCAACAAGGACTCCTAGGCGCCTCCTACTGGGCTCACGCCACCCTTGCGGTGCCCTCTCCTGCCGAGTTTCTGCAGGGGACAAATGCCCCCACCAGCTCTCCCTAATATTGGATGATAGGTGTCAAGTCAAGGTGAATGGTCACTTTTGACCAGGTCAAAGGGTAACTTTTGACCAAAGTCAAAGAACAAGAAAGCAGGTGACCAAACAAATGCAGTAATGTCTTTACAAAGACAAACCTATTTGTACTGAACAAACTCCAGCTCAGACCATATAAAAAAAGGCCTGATTGATCAGCAAACTCCTGCTCATCAGACCAACTTATTTATGATAGTAAAAGGAAGAAACTTAGGTTCATCGATCTAGCACGATTTCCTGAACCGTAATGAATCGCATTCATAATCGAATTGAACTGGATCAGTCAATTGATGATCAACACAGACAAACCCTGTTGTGTGGACCAGTTATGTTCAGTTCTGTATGAATGGATATTCATGATCTCATCATAGAACATCATCGAAACTCCTCGATGGATCATAACTCTTCTATTCAAAGCGTAGAATATCATATCTAAAAATCATTCTAAACTTGCTCCCCAAAATCCACCAGTGTAACACCTAGCAGTATATGTGAACCCATCAGAGACTGAAGCTAACCTCTGGGCCAGCTACCTGTGATCATTCTTCTATCTTGAGCCCCGATCAATTAGGTTCAAGGTAACTCGTCAAACCTACGTCTCTGTCATATGATTATATCATTCGATTCGAGATCCAGGGTGAAAATCTAAATAGAAACTCTCTTCTTATATTCATCTGCCAATGCCAGGGCTCAAGGACTTTGTCTCATATCATCATAGCATCCCTACCACCGAGGCTAGATAGATCCCATCTGAGCAATTCCATTTCCTTACAAATAAACATGTCACACCAACATACACCTCAGTTTCCATTATGCTAGGAGACATAATGATGTAATACAAACATAACACCCTCAAGTAACGCATGCATCTCAGGGGTCAAAGAACAAAACACTACTGCAGTGCATCGATCATCATTGACCGAGAAGGATAGACCTCCCTAAGGACTACCGACTGGTCGACGGCTCATGCCCTCGTTCCTACCATACGTACGCCGCTCTGGTTCCACACCGTAGCTCAAGACTCATCTACTAAAGAGAAGCGACGACACCAACCTTCCGATCAATTCACCACCTCGTATAACTCTTGGTCGAGCTGTTAGATGTTAATATTGATATTCAGGGCTTAAATTTCAACTCTGAAAATATAATTACTTACCATTAACTCAAGGAGTTCACAGACCTAACAATACACCATGTGTGATAGAAAAAGACCATTTAGTAATTATAAGTCAAATTATACAATATCCCTCAGAAGGTTAGTAATACAATGTCAGCCAATGTCGGGCTTCTAGCACATATACTACATAAGAATCATCTCTACGGTCAAAACAATCAATACATGTGTTACCTAGTGCAATGTTGCATCAATTGATTAGCAATGAAATGCCTAATTGACAATTTATTAAGCAAAACTGAGTTAATCTAATAATATGATCAGTTAATTAGAATTGTTTGGGCTTGCATGATCAAATCCAATGTTTATTGTATAAGCCAATGCAAGGAGAAATGTGTCCTATCACAACTAGGACTCGATTAAACCCAATTTCTAATTTGAATTAAAAATAAATCAAATATTAAATATAATTAATCTCTAATATAAATAAGCTTAAATGGATTAGCGGCCTTAATTTAATTTATGGTTTAATGCTTGATTAATTTGGTTGAAGATCTGTTGACCAAGTCAAAATAGTATCCTATGTGCTCAGGACCCCTATCACTTGCAAACACTAATCCAGCCCATGCCTTTTGTTATTTCTTATTTGAAAATCTACGCCTTCATGCGTTCTCACACCCTCTCTCTCCTCCTTTCTCATAAGCGCAATTTGGAAGAGAACCAAGTCAAAGAGAGAGTTATACTTGAGATTCTAATTAGATAGACATCTTGTACCAAAAAACCTCCCTTGGATGCCGCCCCTCTCTTAATCTCTTATATCTAAAAAACTTTTGTTTTGCATCCCTCTGCGGTCCACACTAATAATGTATGGAGAGCACCAAGAGTTGGCGCCCTAACACTGTCAATGTTCTGATATTCTCTAGTCAGAATGATCTAACTTAGAACTGTTCTTTCATCTTTATTGTGAGAATTATTCAAATTAATTTTTTTAAATATGAGTGTTGGGGAAGTTGGGTGTAAAATAGTAGGAAGAGGGTCCTGGCATGGGGTTCCAAGCACCCAACACTAGGGTTCCGTATGAGAAAAAGAGAAAGAATGAAGAGGACTTCTCCAGGCTTTTTGTTCAATCTCTCCTCTTTTTTGATTTTTCTGGAGAAGACTTAGATTATAAACCATCTTATCTTCCTTCTCATATTTGGAGATCAAATTTTGAAGGAGCATCGAATCGACCATCGAAGAAGATTAAGCAGCAGTACTATCATCTTGCCGCTGTTTCCTACACAATTCAGATCAAGACGTAGGCTCGTGGATACTCCTAGAGGCTGATGGCATGTGTGCTCGGATCTTCATCTTAAGTCCAATCAATAGTTAGACAGTCAACTACTTCAGTAAAAATCTATTATTAACTCATACTGTATTCTAAACCCCATATAGATATAAATGCCACGTCACATAGTTGGGGGTGCCACGATTATATCAACGGTTATTTACAAACAATACGGAACCTAGGTCTACAAGAGCATTCATAGGTATCCCAAGAGACCAAAGTGATATATCTATAAATACATGAAGCTAAAAAGATGTTCCGTCAGCCCGCCTTACGCAATCTTTGGGAAAAAGGAGTTCCTTAGGTGATAAAACGTTCCTCCTAAGATGAACTTGACATGAATCAACAATAGAAATCTACATCAAAATGTGAACTAAGTTGGAATTGATCAAATTAATTGAACCTAGTGAACCCACACCGATTAAGCGACGATAAGTCCGCGCCTATCCGGCAAGATACTTTGGATCTTGTCAAGGATGTATCCATCAAACTCAATGAGAACGAGAAATCCGATCACTTTATAATGCGAGTAGAACCCGACTCTAAAAATGCTAGAAGGTCATGAGATCCGAAATAGATTGCCATGAAGCAAGATGTATCACATACGTTACCCATCTGAACGGTTAAAGCCCATTGGTGTAAATGGTGGTCTTCAAGGAGAAGGCGAAGAGAAAGATGGATACCTTAAAGCCCATCAGTGCCCAAGGTTATCTATCAATATGTATCGTGATATTGACTATATTAAAATATTCCCACTAGGCAATGCCAAGGTCCATTCGTCATGCTTTCATTATGCCATTTGGATATGATCTGGCAAGCATGGAGTGAAGATACCTTCCTAAATAAAGCTGACCAGAAGGTATCTATATAATATTGAAGGTCACATCCATAGAATCTCCAAGTGTGCAAGTTCAAGATCTATATAGATGAAGCAGATACATCTCAAAGTGAAACATGTGTTTTGATAAAGTTATCAAAACTATGCTTCCGTTAAGAGAGAGATCCTGCATTACTAAATAGGAAATGTGTCCAACAGTGTATTCCTATTTTTATCTGATGACATCTCTTAGTCGCGAAAATGAATCCACACTATAAGAATAAAATTTGGTTTCATCACATGTCTCCATAACGGTGTGAAGCATCATACATCCTAGGAATAATATCTTATAGGAATAGATCTAAAGGAATGTCGAAATCCATGCCATACATAAAAACTATGCTGAAGATCTTAAAGGAGAATTCAAAAGCTATCTCCCGATTGTAGATATATGTGCCTCAGAAGCCATAATGCTACACTGTAATACACTCTAAAGCAAAATATGAATTTTACTATAATAATAAAATGGTTGTTTCATCACACCGTATATAGGTCTGTGATACATCCTTTGAGTTATGTAATATAATTCAATTTAAAGTTGAAAATTTAAGACATGAATAATCATTATAACTCATAAAAAACCCGTTTCGCGACCATAGGGATCATCACGAGGATGTATTGATCCGGAAGTTGCGTGTACGATCCTATTTCTTGTAGATGATCTGATCTCACGTTGAAACTCGGACGAAAGTACAGTACCATTATAGAACCAGCACTGAGCGTGACCACCTATATCATTAGAAGTCACCTTCTCATCATATGACTGACTCGATGCTTGCAGTAGTGTTGGTCTGGTCTTTGACCTAAAGATGCATTGCATTCACTTAAGGTTTATAGTTATTACACCATTACTTGTCTACCTACCATATGGAACCGCTGAGTAGTTGGCTATTGCATGTCATTGTAGGAACTGATATGCACAAGACTGGAATCATACCTACGTCGTGTTAGAGGACAGCCCATAGAAACATGAGAATCAAGTCCTCACCATGGCCATGGCAGAGGTGAATAATAGAAAGATGTTCATTTAGTCTACTATGACTCGAATTCGAATGATAATTCATATGACAGAGACTAGGGTTTGACGATTACCATTAAACCTACATCTGATCAGGGCTCAAAGATAGAAGAATAATCACAGTACAGGTACGCACCAAGATCGCATCACTCAAGGTTGCCACCATATATCCTAGGCTCACTGTGGGATTTGGGAGCAATAGAATTGATTAGAGATCAATCATTCACTGTTCGAATCAAAGATCTCTGATCCATCGAAAGGAAAAAATAAGTTCGATATGTCAGATAGAGATCATGACATATCCATTACCCATACAGAACGAACCTAACGGGTCAACACAAACAAGTGTGAATCTTGGTATCAATCAATGAATGATCTAGTTCAATTGATCTGATGAAATCAATTAAGTTCAAGAAATCTGCTTACACTCGATTGAACTACATCTTCTTTTTACTATCACAAACAATAGTTATCCGTGACTGAGCCAAAGGAGTTTGTGCCATCAGGAGGCCTTCATTGTCTAACTGAGAGGTTGTCCGAGTGTAGAGAACGTTTCTAATTATAAGACTGACCGCCATTTTTGATCACCTGCCATTTGTTGGCCTTTGACTTTGTCAAAGTTGACCTTTGACTGGCAAATGTTGACTATAGACACTTTTACTTTTGTCCACGTGCACGCACCTATGGAAACTGCGTGAGCCTTCCCCCGCCAGAACCTGCCAGGAGTCAGGTGCACCCATCCCTTAGGCGTCGCCCGCATTGAGGCCTTGGAGTCGTTGAGACAAGGACTCCACCTCTTTTGGATCCAATCAAGTCTTCTACTAAATCCAGTTTGACTGGTCTTACACCCTCTAAGGAGGATCCATGGGAATCTATTCCAACCAATCAGATTTAGATCTATTTCACACAAAGTGGTCGATGTGTGAGAGGAAAGAGAGTTGCGATCACGCCTTATCATAAATAAGACCCTGCGCCCAACTCAGATTAAAAAACCTGCAATAGACATAGAGATTTACCACGCCCCATAGGCTCTCTCCCCTCACTCCATCCTAAACTTCTCCCTTCTCCTCTCCACATCCAAAAGAGTTTGGACTAGGTTGTGCGTTCCCAGATCAAAAAAATGGATAAAAGATAAAAGCGCACTGCTCAAGACGACTCCTGAATCTTCAAAGAGTTGAAGATCTCCACATCCAGATATCCAAATCTGATTTTTGAGACTGATAGCAGAAAAAGATCTCCAATCAACTCAGGATACCGGTAAGCGCCACGCTTGCGGGCTAACCAGAACCTCCGCTGCAACAGGTATCATCTACAAGTAATAGGATTACCCAAACAAGGTAAATTAAATTGATTAATTTATCTTATTTATTTATTTATTAAAAAAAAGAATCAAATCTAAAACATCAGAATTTGATTGGATCAATGAGAAAATTTAAATATAAACCTCTATCTGATTCAGACTGGACGAACCTGACCGGAAAATAGAGATTTCCTTCAACTGGTATAGACCATGCTCTAGATGTTAGACTATTTTAAATTTTAATTAGAAAAATAAAGTAATTAGATGTCACAGAGAATATAGTATCTGAAATCAAAAACAAAAATTATTAAATGATTGCGATCTAAATTAAAGATAATATGCCATGACTATTCTAGAATAGATAGTCTTAATAGAATACGTTTGCATTGTTATATTTAATCTGAATTAAATCATATTTAAGATCTCTATTACTTATTTCTATATTATAAGTGTTATAATGAAACACTGATAACACAGCAAAATAAAAATATTTAATTTGAATATCATATGAATGATAATATGATTTGCATGCATGATCAACGATGTAGAAGTCTACATAATATACTAGATAGAATTATTTGATTAGATCAATTAAATCTAATTTTATTATTAGTATAATTGATCTGGAAAACATCATGATATGAACATACATGAGTATGCAAAATATCCATCATATAATTACTTTAATAGAGAATAATGATATAGATCTGATATCTTTGTAGATTTAACAATTTCCTGATTAAGGCTCCCTGCCGTCGTCATAAGACAGATGAAGGATTTAATAGCCCCTCTTCCATTCGATGGGTGTCTATGTTAGGGTGCGCGTGTCATCTTAATTCAGAAAAATCCAAACTACTTTCTGCAAAAACCCCAATCTGAATCCTAGATTCATGTCATATTTGTTTATAATCCAACTAATTAAGAAATTAAGTTATGGAATAATTATCTAAAATTAGAAGTTCAGATCTAAACATATCATAAACTGGTCGCTGGGAGCTCCAATAGGTCCTAATCGTATCAACCAAATCAGAGTGGTTAGATGGACAACAATGCTTAAATACCAGTCCTAATAGGATAATCTGGTCAAATCAGTCACATCAACAAGACCTAATTAGACTTCAGAGTTTAGAAGTCTGATTATAGCTAACCCAATTGGTTCTGACTCAACAAATTGGTCTAATAATTTGCCATAGAAAGACCGACTGTTTTACATGGAAGACTCGACTGATATGCGTTCTGTGCGAGTAATCGGCATATTCCTCCATCCGGTCCCACTACCTGGCCATAATCATTGAATAGTTCTAATTTGATGCGTCAATAATCTAGCGAGCTAACCCATGCCACTAGGTTAGTCATAATTGTTATGACTATGACCAAGTCTAGTTTAATGAGACCTGAATCAATTCTCCCTAAGAAAAGATTAAGTCTGAGGTCTTCCACCATTGTAGATGTGCGGGCCCTTCCCGGGGTTGATTGTTCTCGGCTGGATACAGTGGCTCAGTTGCACCGGGAAGATGCAACCATGTCTATTAGGCATTGGATGCTATGGGCTGGAGGATGAGTTGGGCTCAATATTTTGGATACGGTGAGAGACTCAATTAGGAACCCAGTCTATGCAAATGGTGGGTCTGACTTAACTAAGGAGTGGATCAATATTTCCGGATACGGTGAGATTCATGAATTAGAGACCAAGTTTGGGTGCACCATGATTAGAGAATCATTGAACAAGAGTTGTTCACTCATTGGCTAACCCATCACCAATAACTGTTAGGTGAGGTGATGAGTCAGTTGGTGAGACCGCACCACCCACTAGAAATCATTAATCGTGGAGATTTTCGCATCTCTACAGAGGGAGTGTAGGGATCCGAGAAAATAGTGGGAGCTAATTTGTTTAAAAATAAAATCCCTAAATAAATTGGTCAAGTCAAAATTACAGTATCTAACTAGAATCTTTGACTCTCTACAGGAAAAATGTCTGCGTCCAACCCATTGGCACGTATCCTAGGACACACATAGACTGACTGGACCCAATTATAAAGATTGGCTCAGGAACTACAAAATTATTTTGGGTTCAGAGAAGTTAACCCATGTTTTGGACCAGGACCCTCCCACCTTACCAGCCCGTCCATCCATTGAACAGAGAGCGTCTCTGGAAAAATGGATAGACGAAGATAATAAGGCCAGATATTACATGTTGGGCTCGATGTCTGATGAGCTCCAGCGCCAACATGAAGATATCGGGACTGCTCGCCAAATGTTGGCTCACCTGCAGGAGATGTTTGGTGAACAGAGTCGCGCAGCCAAATATCAAGTCACGAAATGACTTTTTAAGGCTAAGATGCGTGATGGGCAGTCAGTCCAAGATCACTGTCTGACAATGATCAAGGACATGGAAGAGCTTGAGAAGCTCGGTGTGAAGTTAGACTTGGACTTGCAGAATGATATTATTCTGCAATCCTTGACTGATGCATATGGGCAATTCATCATGAATTACCACATGCATAAACTTCAAAATTCCTTGGCCGAATTAATGAATATGCTGGTTACCGCTGAGCTTTCTATGAAAGGTTCTAAAGGCTCAGTTCTTGCTATGGAACGGACTTCTTCCAAAAGAAAGTCTTATGGAAAGAAAAAGAAGTCTGTGAAAAAGCAAAAGGTGGAAGGATCAAAGAAGAAGAAGGCAGAACCGAAGAAGAAAGGTCCGATGTCAAAGGAAAGTGTTTCCATTGCAACAGCGACGGCCATTGGAAGCGGAACTGCCCTACTTACCTGGCCACCCTGAAGAACAAGAAGGAAGGTCCTTCTGGAGGTATGCTCGTTATTGAGTCTAACCTTACGGTTTCTTCTGCATCCAGTTGGGTGCTTGACTCTGGTTCTAGTGCTCATCTGTGCACTTCTATGCAGGGTCTTGAGGATAGCAGGAGGCTGAGGGATGGAGACATGATCCTACGCATCGGTAATGGAGCAAGAGTTGCTGCAGTAGCCGTGGGAACATACCCTCTTCGATTACCATCTGGTTTAGACTTAGTTTTGAAAGACTGTTATTATGTGCCTGCAGCTAGCAGGAATTTGATTTCTGTTTCATGCTTAGCACAAGAAGGTTATGTGATCACCTTCTTTAAGGACCATTGTAACATTCTTTATGAAAGAAATAAAATTGCAAATGGTTTCCTTATTAATGGTCTTTATCAGCTACATATTGATGTACCTGTTCTAACTATCGAGCAAAACGTGAATGCCAAACGACCTAGGGATAGTCCAAACGACAGATATCTATGGCACCTGAGATTAGGTCATATAGCAGAAGATAGGATCAACAAATTGGAGAAAAATGGGCTATTGAGTCCATTGACTTTCGAGTCATATCCAACTTGTGAATCTTGTCTTCAAGGCAAAATGACTAAACTCCCTTTTGTTGGACATGGGGAGAGGGCCACAGATCTCCTTGCCCTAGTACATACTGATGTGTGCGGCCCATTTGATGTGCCGGCTAGAGGCAATTTTGTCTACTTCATTACCTTTACCGATGATCTGTCTAGGTATGGGTATGTGTATCTTATGAGACACAAGTCTGAAGCTTTTGAAAAGTTCAAAGAATTCAGACATGAAGTAGAAAAACAAACTGGAAAACCCATTAAGGTTCTTCGATCAGATCGAGGAGGTGAATACCTTAGCCGGGAATTCCTAGACTATCTCAAGAAAAATGGCATAGTCTCTCAATGGACTCCACCAGGAACACCTCAACTCAACGGGGTTTCAGAATGGAGAAATCGGACTCTATTGGATATGGTTCGATCCATGATGAGCTTCACAGACCTCCCTGATTTTCTTTGGGGACATTCATTGTTAACTTCAATTTATCTACTGAATAGGGTTCCCTCTAAAACCGTTCCTACCACACCGTATGAGATATGGCACGGTAAGAAACCAAGTCTGAGTCATCTCAGAATTTGGGGTTGTCCGGCTCATGTCAAAAGACAACAAGCGGACAAGTTAGAGTTTAGGTCCTTCAGAGCTCGATTCATAGGATATCCTAAAGAGTCATTAGGATACTATTTCTACATTTCAGAAGACCACAATGTGATTGTGAGTCGACATGCCATATTTCTTGAAAAATAGTTTATTCAAGATAGCGGCATTGGAAAACAGATCAAGCTTGATGAGAAAGTCTCACAAGCAGAAAGAGCTAAGGACCAAGTGGAACCAAATCAGGTTGAGCCAATAAGAACACTACCTCCTCCACCTCGTAGATCGGAAAGAGTTTCCCGTCCCCCTGAAAGATACTTAGGTATTATTTCAGAGGACGTAGAGGAAATGTTCCTCATAGGTAATAGTGCTCATGGTGATGATCCCAAAACCTACAACGAGGCGATATCAGATATCGACTCCGAGATATGGCATTCTCACTAAGAGTGGTGAATAGATACCAGTCTGACTCTAGAGAAAATCACTGAAAGTTGGTTAAAACCATCCTTAAGTATTTGAGAAATACTATGGACCAATGGTTGGTTTATGGTGAGTCAGATCTGAAGCTTGTGGGTTTTACAGACTCCAGCTTTTAATCTGACCATGATGATAGTTAAAGTGTGTCGGGATATATCTTTACCCTAAATGATGGAGCCATCTACTGGAAAAGTTTTAAGCAGCATACAGTGGCTGATTCTGTTTGCGAAGCAGAGTACATGGCAGCATCAGATGTAGCAAAAAAAGCTGTGTGGCTGAGGAAGTTCATCACTGAGCTCGAAGTAGCACCCTCCATTGATGGTCCAGTCCTGCTCTACTGCGACAGCACTGGTGACATAGCTCAAGCAAAGGATCTCAAGGCACACCAAACGATAAAGCACATTCTACGCCGCTTTCATTTGGTTCATAAAATCATGGATCGTGGTGACGTCGATCTTTAGAAGATCGACGGAAAGGAGAACCTAGCCGACCCCTTCACTAAAGCCCTAGCAATCAAGTAGTTCGACAACCATAAGTTGAAGATGGGTATTAGATACTATGCCGAGTGGCTTTAGAACAAGTGGGAGTTGTTGAAAATTGTGTCCCAAAGCCAATCATCAGTCTATTAATGGTTGAGCTATTTTATAATTATAATTGATTTATTAATTAATAAAATTATTTTGGCATCTTTTTCATCATAAGTTTACATCTTCTAATGAACTCCATTGTTGTGATGAAGTCCTTAGGACTGTTTAGTTTTGATAAAACGAGGATTTATCGATTAGTTCTTAAATTTATTCACGATCAAATAATAGGCTGTTAATTAGGATAACAGCATCTATCGAGCATAGGTCTCTATATGCCATATAAGTTGGTTGTCCTCTTAACCAAGGAGTGTGGAGACACTAGTATGGCATACAGGTGAGATGTATGGGTACATCGTCATTGAATGTGACCAACTCTAGACCATTCTACCATCGAGAATGTCTCTGATGGGATATAGGTATAAGTATCCCTTAGACTAGTGATCACCTCAGTGACTTGCAAACAACTCACTGTGCTTTTGTACCAGACTAACTAAATTTCTAATTCAGCAATAGAAGGCTTCTTGGCACAATCAAGTACTTGTGAAGTTATAGTATGATCAAGATGAAATTGATTACTCCAAGAGTGGGAGAGGAATGAATTATATGAAAATCCATTAGATGGATTTGATATTTTGAAATACAATATGGACAACCTTATTAGAGTTGATAGTTGAACTCTGAGGTGTCCTACGAGCATTATGGTCAAGGGGATGAATTATATGAAAACTATATCCACATGGGTTCTAAGGATGGTGTTCTACGCTTTCGACCTATCCGACCGTTGGGTATCATTGCTAGATGGTCACTTCAATTAGGATAAAAATTTATTCCTATGCTATCGACTTAGGTTCAGACCTATGAGGTCACACACAATAGAGCTTACGATCCGATCGGCTGGTTGATGAATGATTAGGAATCGTTCTAGGGTCAAACAATCAATATGATTAGTGTTTAACCTAGTGCAAGTGTTGCAAGAGGATCGACTAGCAATTAGATTGCTAATTGGCTTAATTTGATTAAGCCAATAGGATGAGATTAAGTTTAATTAAATATGATTTAATTAGATTAGGTTTGGGCTTGATTGGATCAAGTCTAATTGGTTTATTGGATAAGCCAAGTGCAAGAAAGAACTAGTCCTAGTCTAACTAGGACTCGGATTAACCCAATTTTCTAATTTGATTAAAAAATAAATTAGAATTAAACCTAATTTAATTAAAACTTTAAATGGGTTAGGGTCTTATTTAATTGGGTTGGTTTAATTTTGATTTTATTTGGTTGAAAGATCTTGTTTGACCAAGTCAATATAGGAATCCTAGTGTGACTAGGACTCCCTATCACTTGCGCCACTTAATACTCATACCCCATGCCCTTTTTATTTTATTTCTTATGTGAAAATTCTCTACTCCTATGGCTTCTCATGCCCTCTGTCTCTACTCCTTTTCTCATAAGGCAATTTGTTGGAAGACCAAGTCAAAAGAGGAGTTAGTTTTACTTAGAATTCTATGAGATAGAATCCTTGTTGACCAAAATACCTTCCCTTGAGTGCTGCCCCCTCTTTTAATTAATTCTTCTCTTATTTCACAAAAATAATCTTCTTTTTTGTGTGCCCTCCCTTGCTGGTCCACGCCAATAATTGTGGAGGAGGCAACCAAGAGTTGGGTGCCCCAACAACTTCTCATGTTTGGATATTCCTAGTCTAAGATTTTGATCTAACTTGGACTCTTTTTTTTCTCTATTTATTGGATAAATTTTATTTTAATTTTTTTATGGAATATAGAGCTTTGGGAGAGGCTTGAGGTGTGCAAAAATTAGAGAAAGAGGGTCCTTGGGCATGGGGGTTCCATAGCCACCAAACTAGGTATCTAGGTGAGAGAAAAGAGAAGAAGAAGAGGGTCTTCTTCTGGAGCTATTTTATTTTCAATCTCTCCTTCTTTTTTTGAGTTTTTTCTAAGAGAGTCTTATATCAGTAAACTTTAATCTTCCTTCTCATATTTTGGAGAGTCCATATTTCGAAGAAGAGAGCATCAGATCGACTATCAAAGAAGGATCAGCATAGTACTAGCATGCTATGCTGATTTCCTATATTGGACTTTAGATTGGAGATCGTTGGCTCGTGTGAATGGCTGCTAGAGGCCGGACGTGTGTGCGGCTCATGACTTCATCCTCATACCCAGATCAGCAAGTTAGAATGTCTAACTTGCTCAGATAATAGATCTGATCTATTAACTTCATACTTGCATATCTAGGTTGATTTGATCAACCTTTTACTTTCTTATTTGATTTTAATTTTTGATTTAATATCATGTCTTGATCATGTAATAGATCCAAGATCTAGGTGTTTACATATTTATTTAAATAAATATTTAATTTATTTATGTCTTTCGCTATAAGATCTTGAAAAAGTTTTCAAGATTTACCTGTAAAATCCTAGATCTGGTTCCTTCAAGTACCTTTCAGGGGGACAAAAAATTATTTTTGATCTATGAGGTGGATGAGGTAGTGATTGGACCAGCTTAATCTGATTGGGCATCAATTGGATTAACCCAGTTCAATTATTTTGAATAAGATTCAATTAGGTTCAAGAAAATCGTGCTAGCACACGATTGAGCCTAATGTTCTCCTTCAACAATCATTAAGCTTGTCTCGACAAAGTCAAATATGTTTGGACTCACTCAGAAATTTTTACTTGGTTTGACTAGAGCTTGTCCAGATCCGAAAAGGATTGTCTTAATTTATGAGAAAAATTTGAGACAACACCTATCATTTTTCATCACCTGTTAAATCTTGTCTTTTGACTTTGGTCAAATGTTGACCTTTGAGACATCTACCCTTGTGTCATGCACCCATAGGAGAGAATATGGGGGTTTGCCCCCCTGCTAAAAAGTAGAAAGGGAAGGGGTGCATGCCTAGGGAGGCATGCGCCCCATGAGGATCACGTCAGGAGTCCCATACAGATGGGACTCCAGGTTGCGTCATGGTTTCAACTTAGGTGGCACCAAAGAGTCCTGTTTGACTAGTCTTGGCACCACCTAAGGAGGTTTATGAGAGACTCTAATCTGATTGGATCAGATAATGTCATCCTACTAATCAGATTTAGATCTGATTGCACAAAGAACCATGATTGGTCGGGATGATGTGGCACTGCAGACGCAGCTAGGTCTATATAAACCCTATTTGCGCCTAGAATTAAGAGGTTCTACCCTTTGCCCATGCCACAAGGCTTCTCTCCCTCCCTCTCCATGCCACCTTTAGGTCCTCTCTCTCCTATCCATGTCCAAGAGTTTTTAGGCTCGACTTTAGTGTGATCCAAGCAAGAGAAAGGTTACAAAAAAGGAAGAAGGCAGCATTGCTATAAGAGATAATAGCTGATCTTCAAAAGCTATTTTGAAGATCTTCAAGATTTAATCTAGATTTGATTTTTGGAGCACAGATTGAGAAGGAGAAGATCTCCAGATCCTGCCTGAGTGGATAGTAGTAGAGGCCAGGCGCTTGCGTGGCTAGATCCAGAACCTTCCGCTGCAAACATCAGGATCATTACAGGGTAATAGGATTACCCATAATCAAAGATAAATTGATTAAATTTAGATTTTATTTTATTTTATTAGAAATAATAAGAATCAGATCTGAAGAGTCTCAGATCTAATTTGGATCAAGAGGAAAAATTTTTGAAATATATCTCTTGATCCAATCAGATCTGAACGAACCTGGACCGAGAAAATCAGGATTTTTCCTTCAACTGGTATCAGAGCCAAGGTTCTATAATTATTTAGATCTGATTTTAATATTATTATTTTAATTTGAAAAATTAAGATGATTTTAGATGTCACATGAGATGTGATCAGATCTAAAATTAAAAAAATTAAAATTAAATGATTTGGATCTAAGATTATGAGATATGCATGACTAGTTCTAAGAATAGAATAGTTCTATAGTCTAATAGTCATTGCATAATTTTAATTATTAAATCATATTTTAGATCTATTTATTTACTATTTTTGATATTATAAATATTATAATAACATATTAAAAAATATAAAATAAAAATTATTTAATTTTAAATATCATATGAGATATGATTGATGCATGTCTAGACTAGTTGTAGAATAGTTCTACATAAGTTGTCTAGATTAGAATTTATTTTGATAGATCAATTTAAATCTAATTTTTTAGATTATTATGAGATAATTTAGATCTAAAAACATGCATGATTGATACATGAGATGTATGCAAAATATGCCATGTTTAATTAGATCTAATTTGTATATGAGATATATGATATAGATCTAAAACTAGTTTTGTAGTATTGATCATGTTCCTGATTAAGGCGTTCCTCTTGGCCGTCCGTCATAAGAACGAAGAAGGGTTTAAAGGCCCTCTCTTCCATTCGATGGGGTGTTCTTATGATGTGTAGGGGTGCTGCGTGTTCGTCCTTAATCAGAAATCCCAAAACTTACTTTCTGCAAAACCCTAGATCCTGAAATCCTAGGATTTATTGTGCATATTTTGTTTATGAACCCTAAACTTAATTAAAAATTAAGATTATGAAATATTAATTAGGTCTAAAATTAAGAATTTTTAGATCTAAGACATATTCATAATACTGGGTTCGGGCTTGGGTAGCTCAATTAGGTCTAAGCGGTTGATCAAACCGAATCAAGAGTTGGTTAGATGGGATCAACAATGCTTAAATTGACCAGCCTAATAGGATTAAGTCTGGGTCAAGATCGAGTCACATGAGTCATCGATCAAGCAAGACCTAATTAGGCTCAGAGGTTAGAGTCTGGATTGTAGGCTAACCCAATTGGTTCTGGCTCAACAATTTGGTGTCTAAGGTAAGTTTGGCACATATGACGACGACGACTGATTTTTAATTGGAAGCTACTCGACCTGAATGCATTCTTGTACGAGTTAATGGCATATTCCTTCCACCGATCTCACTTACCTGGCCATATCTGTTGACACAGTTCTGATCTGAGGTGGTCAATAATCCGAGCTAACCCATGCCACTAGGTTAGTCATAATTGTTATGACTATGACAAGTCTAGTTTAATGAGACCTGAATCAATTCTCCCTAAGAAAAGATTAAGTCTGAGGTCTTCCACCATTGTAGATGTGCGGGCCCTTCCCGGGGTTGATTGTTCTCGACTGGATACAGTGGCTCAGTTGCACCGGAAGATGCAACCATGTCTATTAGGCATTGGATGCTATGGGCTGGAGGATGAGTTGGGCTCAATATTTCGGATACGGTGAGAGACTCAATTAGAAATCCAGTCTATGCAAATGGTGGGTCTGACTTAACTAAGGAGTGGATCAATATTTCGGATACGGTGAGATTCATGAATTAGAGACCAAGTTTGGGTGCACCATGATTAGAGAATCATTGAACAAGAGTTGTTCACTCATTGGCTAACCCATCACCAATAACTGTTAGGTGAGGTGATGAGTCAGTTGGTGAGACCGCACCACCCACTAGAAATCATTAATCATGGAGATTTTTGCATCTCTACAGAGGGAGTGTAGGGATCCGAAGAAAATAGTGGGAGCTAATTTGTTTAAAAATAAAATCCCTAAACAAATTGGTCAAGTCAATAATTACAAAATCTAACTAGAATCTTTGACTCTCTATAGGAAAAAGGAAAATGTCTGCGTCCAACCCACTTAGGCACGTATCCTGGACACACATAGACTGACTGGACCCAATTATAAAGATTGGCTCAGGAACTACAAAATTATTTTGGGTTCCGAGAAGTTAACTCATGTATTGGACCAGGACCCTCCCACCTTACCAGCCCGTCCATCCACTGAACAGAGAGCGTCTCTGAAAAATGGATAGACGAAGATAATAAGGCCAGATACTTACATGTTGGGCTCGATGTCTGATGAGCTCCAGCGCCAACATGAAGATATCGGGACTGCTCGCCAAATGTTGGCTCACCTGCAAGAGATGTTTGGTGAACAGAGTCGCGCAGCCAAATATCAAGAGTCACGAAATGACTTTTTAAGGCTAAGATGCGTGATGGGCAGTCAGTCCAAGATCACTGTCTGATGAATGATCAAGGACATGGAAGAGCTTGAGAAGCTCGGTGTGAAGTTAGACTTGGATCTGCAGAATGATATTATTCTGCAATCCTTGACTGATGCATATGGGCAATTCATCATGAATTACCACATGCATAAACTTCAAAATTCTCTGGCCGAATTAATGAATATGCTGGTTACCGCTGAGCTTTCTATGAAAGGTTCTAAAGGCTCAGTTCTTGCTATGGAATGGACTTCTTCCAAAAGAAAGTCTTCTGGAAAGAAAAAGAAGTCTGTGAAAAAGCAGAAGGTGGAAGGATGGAAAGAAAAAGAAGGCAGAGCAGAAGAAGAAGGCCGCTGTCAAAGGAAAGTGTTTCCATTGCAACAGCGACGGCCATTGGAAGCGAAACTGCCCTACTTACCTGGCCACCCTGAAGAACAAGAAGGAGAAGGTCCTTCTGGAGGTATGCTCGTTATTGAGTCTAACCTTATGGTTTCTTCTACATCCAGTTGGGTGCTTGACTCTGGTTCTAGTGCTCATCTGTGCACTTCCATGCAGGGTCTTGAGGATAGCAGGAGGCTGAGGGATGGAGACATGATCCTACGTGTCGGTAATGGAGCAAGAGTTGCTGCAGTGGTCCGTGGGAACATATCCCTCTTCGATTACCATCTGGTTTAGACTTAGTTTTAAAGACTGTTATTATGTGCCTGCAGCTAGCAGGAATTTGATTTCTGTTTCATGCTTAGCACAAGAAGGCTATGTGATTACCTTTTCTTAAGGACCATTGTAACATTCTTTATGAAAAAAAATAAAATTGCAAATGGTTTCCTTATTAATGGTCTTTATCAGCTACATATTGATGTATCCTATTTTTAACTATCGAGCAAAATGTGAATGCCAAACGACCTAGGGATAGTCCAAATGATAGATATCTATGGCACCTGAGATTAGGTCATATAGCAGAAGATAGGATTAACAAATTGGAGAAAAATGGGCTATTGAGTCCATTGACTTCCGAGTCATATCCAACTTGTGAATCTTGTCTTCAAGGCAAAATGACTAAACTCCCTTTTGTAGGACATGGGGAAAGGGCCACAGATCTCCTTGCCCTAGTACATACTGATGTGTGCGGCCCATTTGATGTGCCGGCTAGAGGCAATTTTGTCTACTTCATTACCTTTATCGATGATCTGTCTAGGTATGGGTATGTGTATCTTATGAGACACAAGTCTGAAGCTTTTGAAAAGTTCAAAGAATTCAGACATGAAGTAGAAAAACAAAAAAAACCCATTAAGGTTCTTCGATCAGATCGAGGAGGTGAATACCTTAGCCGGGAATTTCTAGACTATCTCAAGGAAAATGGCATAGTCTCTCAATGGACTCCACCAGGAACACCTCAACTCAACGGGATTTCAGAATGGAGAAATCGGACTCTATTAGGATATGGTTCGATCCATGATGAGCTTCACAGACCTCCCTGATTTTCTTTGGGGACATTCATTGTTAACTTCAATCTATTTACTGAATAGGGTTCCCTCTAAAACCGTTCCTACCACACCGTATGAGATATGGCACGGTAAGAAACCAAGTCTGAGTCATCTCAGAATTTGGGGTTGTCCGGCTCATGTCAAAAGACAACAAGCGGACAAGTTAGAGTTTAGGTCCTTTAGAGCTCGATTCATAGGATATCCTAAAGAGTCATTAGGATACTATTTCTACATTCCAGAAGACCACAATGTGATTGTGAGTCGACATGCCATCTTTCTTGAAAAATAGTTTATTCAAGATAGCGGCATTGGAAAGCAGATTAAGCTTGATGAGAAAGTCTCACAAGTAGCAACGAGCTAAGGACCAATTGGAACCAAATCAGGTTGAGCCAATAAGAACACTACCTCCTCCACCTCGTAGATCGGAAAGAGTTTTCCATCCCCCTGAAAGATACTTAGGTATTATTTCAGAGGAAGTAGAGAAAATGTTCCTCGTAGGTAATGGTGCTCATGGTGATGATCCCAAAACCTACAACGAGGCGATATCAGATATCGACTCCGAGAAATGGCTTAGAGGCAATGAAGTCAGAAATTGACTCGATGCACTCAAACCAAGTCTGGACCTTGGTAGATCCACCAGAAGGTATAGTACCTATTGGGTGTAAATGGATCTTCAAGAGAAAGATTGGTGCAGATGGGAATGTGGAGACATTCAAGGCTAGACTAGTGGCAAAAGGTTATAGTCAACGTGCGAAGGCATTGACTATCAGGATACCTTTTCCCCAGTAGGCTATGCTAAAATCCATCCGCACATTGCTTGCCGTTGCAGCCTATTTCGATTATGAAATATGGCAAATGGACGTGAAAATGGCATTCTTAAATGGATATCTTGAGGAAGATATCTATATGGAACAGCCGCTAGGTTTCACATCCAGTGATACTGATCACAAGGTTTGCAAGCTGCAAAGGTCCATATATGGACTTAAGCAAGCATCTCGGAGCTGGAACACTCATTTCAATGATGTGATCAAAAATTTGGTTTCATCAAAAATGAAGAGGAACCATGTGTTTTCAAAAAGGTCAGTGGGAGCGCTGTTGTCTTCCTCGTATTGTACGTGGATGACATCCTCCTTATTGGGAATGATATTCCCATGTTGACATAGTCAAAATATGGTTGTCCAAAGGAATTCTCCATGAAAGACCTAGGTGAAGCATCCTTTATTCTAGGAATTAAGGTCTATAGAGGATAGACCGAATAGGATGCTAGGACTTTCACAGAAGATGTACATAGAGGAAGTACTAAAGAGGTTTAGTATGGAAAACTCTAAGAGGGGATTAATACCCTTCAGACATGGTATTCATCTTTCCAAGAAGATGTGCCCTAGCACACCTGAGGAAATAGAACGCATGAGCAAGATCCCTTATGCTTCTGCAATAGGGAGCCTCATGTATGCCATGCTATGTACACGACCTGATATAGCCCATGCTGTGAGTGTCACAAGCAGATATCAGTCAAATCCAGGTGAAGAACACTGGACTTCTGTGAAATGTATCCTTAAGTACTTGAGAAGAACTAAGGATATGATGTTGGTCTTTGGTAATGGAGAACTCCAAGTCCAGGGATACACAGACTCGGATTTCATGTCCGATATAGATGATCGAAAGTCGACATCTGGGAGTCTGTTTGTGTGCAATGGTGGTGCTGTCAGCTGGAAGAGTTCCAAGCAAACAGTGATAGCAGATTCCACCATGGAAGCAGAATATATCGCTGCATCAGAGGCTGCGAAGGAAGCATTCTGGTACAAGAAGTTTGCCGTACAGAAATTGGAGTAATGCCATCAGATGCCATTCCTCTATACTGCGACAACAATGGCACCATAGCCCTTGCTAAGGAGCCAAGGTCTCACCAGAAAATCCAAGCACATTGAGCGGCGATACCATCTCATCCGCGATTACCTCGAGAAAGGGTTATGTCGAGGTCAAGAGAGTCGACTCCGCAGATAATGTGGCAGAATCCCACTTACAAAGCCGTTGGGCCAGCAGAAGATCGAAGCCCACCTTGAGAAGATGGGACTTAGACTTGTAGCCAATTGGCTTTAGGACAAGTGGGAGATTGTTAGATATATGTGCCCTAGAAGCCATAGAATTGGCTGACCACTTGTAATACACTTCTAGGGGCAAAATTATAATTTTGACTATAAATAATAAAATGGGTTATTTTCTATCACATATGTGTATTTAGTGTCTGTGATACATCCTTTGAGTTAATGGTAATGATAATTCATATTTTCAAGAGTTGAAAATTTAAGACATGAATAATCATTATTAACTCATAAAATGCTTTCCGACCATAGGATCATCATGAGGATGGTGATTGATCTGGAAGGTTGGTGTACAATCGCTTCTCTTTAGTAGATGAGTCTTGAGTCTATAGTGTAGAGACACCGGAGCGAGAGTACAGGTACTCGTTAGAGAATGAGGGCATTGAGCATGACCACCTCGAGTAGTCATGAGGATATCTACCTTCTCATCGAATGACTGGCTCGAAGCTGCAGTGGTATGTCTGATTCTTTGATCCTAAGGTGCATCGATAGTTCACTTTGAGGGTGTTATAGTTTGACTACACCATGAACTCGATCTCCTAGTCCATATCGGAAACCCTGAGGTGTATATTGGCTTTAGCATGTTCATTATAGTAGATTACACCAATAGGGGATCTATCTACCTCGGTAGATAAGGAGCAGCCCAATGATAATCATGAGAATTAAGTCCATAAGCCCATGGCCATGGCAGAGTGAAATAATAGAAAGAGTTTCTATTAGGGTTTTCATGTTAGACTCGTCTCTGTTGCAGTGCTGCCTTCTTCCTTTCTCGTCAGTCTTTTCTTGTCTGAATCGCACTAATCTGAAGACCCAACTTCCTTGGACATGGAGAGGAGAGAGAGGATCAAAAAGGTGGCATGGAGGAGAGAGAGGGGCAGCCTTGGGGTGTGGCTAAGAAAAGTTCTATTAAAGTTGGGCGCAGATAGGTCTTTATATAGACCCTACTGCGCCATGCAGTGCCACATCACCCTGGCCAATCACGTTGCTTCATTCAATTAGATCTAAATCTGATTGGTGGGATGATATCACCTGATCTAATTAGATGAGAGACCCACAGATTCATCCTAAGATGGTGCCTAAGACTGGTCAAAGTCTATAGATGAGAGGGTCACCTAGTTTGAATCCAAGAAGCAACCTGGAGTCCCATCCGTATGGGACTCCAGGCATCCCTATCCATGGGCGCACGCCATCCAAGGCATGCACCCCTTCCTTTCTAATTTCTAGGGAGGGGACAAGCCCCTATCTACTCTCCAATAAATGCATTACACATGGGCAGATGTCCAAGAGTCAAAGGTCAACATTCGACCAAAGTCAAAGGATAAGAATTAGCAGGTGACAAAAAATGGTAGGTGTTGTCTTAAATTTATCTCATAAATTAAGACAACCCTTTTTTTACCTAGACAAGCACCAGTTAGACTAGGTAAAGATACCTGAGTGAGCACAAACTCATTTGGCTCAGTCGAGACAACTTTTAATGATAGAAAAAGGGGAATGTTAGGTTCAATCGTGTGCTAGCACGATTTTCTTGAACCTAATTGAATCTAATTCAAATCAATTGAACTGGGTTAGTCTAATTGATGATATCCAAAACCAAACCCTTATTTGTATGATCCAGTTAGGTTCAGTTCTGTATGATAATGGGATATGTCATGATCCCTATCTTCAACATCATCGAAACTCCTTCCGATGGATCAGAACTCTTCTGATTCAGACAACTAGAATGATCGATCATCTAGATCATTCTAATTGCTCCCAAAATTCACCAGTGACATCTAGCAGTATATGGTGGCAACCCATTAAAGCTGAAAACGAACCTCTTGGTGCAGCTACTTGTGTGATTAAGTTCTTCTATCTTGAGCCCCGATCAGACTAGGGTTAAGGTGAACTCGTCAAACCCTAATTTCTATCATATGATTTAATCATTCGATTCAAGTTCGATGTGAAGACCTTAATAGAAACTCTTCCTATTATTTCACTCTCTACCATGGCCATGGGCTTATGGACTTGATTCTCATGATCATCATACCTCATCCACCAAGGTAGATAGATTCCATCTTGGTGCAATCCAATTCCTACAATGAACATGCTATAGCCAACATACACCTCAGGGTTCTGAATGGCTAGGAGATCAAGTCATGGTGTAGTCAAACTATAACACCCTCAAGGTGAACTACCGATGCACCTCAGGTCAAAGAACCAGACACACCACTGCAGCTTCGAGTCAGTCATCGATGAGAAGGTAGACTTCCTTATGACTACTCGAGGTGGTCACGCTCAGTGCCCTCATTCTCTAATGAGTACCTGTACTCTCGCTCCGATGTCTCTACACCGTAGACTCAAGACTCATCTACTATAAAGAAGTGATTGTACACCAACCTTCCGGATCAATCACCATCCTCATGATGATCCTACGGTCAGGAGCATTTTATGAGTTAATAATGAAAATTCTTGTCTTAAATTTTCAACTCTTGAAAATAAGAATTATCATTACCATTAACTCAAAGGATGTATCACAGACACTAAATGCACATATATGTGATAGAAAATAACCCATTTTATTATTTATAGTCAAAATTATAATTTTATCCCTAGAAGTGTATTACAAGTGTCAGCCAATTCTGGCTTCTAGGGCACATATCTAACAAACTCCCACTTGACCTAAAGCCAATTGGCTATAAATCTAAGTCCCATCTTCTCATGGTGGGCTTCGATCTTCTACCGGTCCAACGGCTTTGTAAGTGGGTCCATCGTATTGTCTGTGGAGTCAACTCTCTTGACCTCGACGTAACCCTTCTCGAGGTAATCACGGATGAGGTGGTATCGCCGCTCGATGTGCTTGGATTTTTGGTGAGACCTTGGCTCCTTAGCAAGGGCTATGGCGCCATTGTTGTCATAGTATAGAGGAATGGCATTTGATGGCATCACTCCGATCTCTACGGCAAACTTTTTATACCAAAATGCCTTCTTTGTAGCTTCTGACATAGCGATATATTCTACTTCCATAGTGGAATCTGCTATCACAGTCTGCTTGGAACTTTTCCAACTGACAGCTCCACCATTGCACACAAATAGACTCCCAGATGTCGACTTTCGATCATCTACATCGGACATAAAATTCGAGTCTGTATATCCCTGGACTTGGAGTTCTCCATTACCAAAGATCAATAATCATATCCTTAGTTCTTCTCAAGTACTTAAGGATACATTTCACAGAAGTCCAGTGTTCTTCACCTAGGATTTGACTGATATCTGCTTGTGACACTCACAGCATGGGCTATATCAGGTCGTGTACATAACATGGCATACATGAGGCTCCCTATTGCAGAAGTATAAGGGATCTTGCTCATGCGTTCTATTTCCTCAGGTGTGCTGGCTAGGCACATCTTCTTGGAAAGATGAAATACCATGTCTGAAGGGTATTAATCCCCTCTTAGAGTTTTCCATACTAAACCTCTTTTAGCACTTCCTCTATGTACATCTTCTATGAAAGTCCTAGCATCCTATTCGGTCTATCTCCTATAGACCTTAATTCCTAGAATAAAGGATGCTTCACCTAGGTCTTTCATGGAGAATTCTTTAGATAACCACATTTTGACTGTGGTCAACATGGGAATATCATTCCCAATAAGGAGGATGTCATCCATCTACAATACAATACGAGGAAGACAACAGCGCTCCCACTGACCTTTTTGAAAACACATGGTTCCTCCTCATTTTTGATGAAACCAAACATTTTTGATCACATCATTAAAATGAGTGTTTTTCCAGCTCCGAGATGCTTGCTTAAGTCCATATATGGACCTTTGCAGCTTGCAAACCTTGTGATCAGTATCACTGGATGTGAAACCTAGCGGCTGTTTCCATATAGATATCTTCCTCAAGATATCCATTTAGGAATGCCGTTTTCACGTCCATTTGCCATATATTCATAATCGAAACTGCAAGCAATGTGCGGATGGATTTTAGCATAGCTACTAGCGGTATCCTGATAGTCAATGCCTTCACGTTGACTATAACCTTTTGCCACTAGTCTAGCCTTGAATGTCTCCACATTCCATCTGCACCAATCTTTCTCTTGAAGATCCATTTACACCCAATAGGTACTATACCTTTCGGTGGATCTACCAAGGTCCAGACTTGGTTTGAGTGCATCGAGTCATTTCTGACTTCATTGCCTCTAAGCCATTTCTCGGAGTCGATATCTGATATCGCCTCGTTGTAGGTTTTGGGATCATCACCATGAGCACCATTACCTACGAGGAACATTTCCTCTACATCCTCTGAAATAATACCTAAGTATCTTTCAGGGGGATGGAAAACTCTTTCCGATCTACGAGGTGGAGGAGGTAGTGTTCTTATTGGCTCAACCTGATTTGGTTCCACTTGGTCCTTAGCTCGTTGCTTTGTGAGACTTTCTCATCAAGCTTAATCTGCTTTTCCAATGCCGCTATCTTGAATAAACTATTTTTCAAGAAATATGGCATGTCGACTCACAATCACATTGTGGTCTTCTGGAATGTAGAAATAGTATCCTAATGACTCTTTAGGATATCCTATGAATCGAGCTCTAAAGGACCTAAACTCTAACTTGTCCGCTTGTTGTCTTTTGACATGAGCCGGACAACCCAAATTCTGAGATGACTCAGACTTGGTTTCTTACCGTGCCATATCTCATACGGTGTGGTAGGAACGGTTTTAGAGGGAACCCTATTCAGTAAGATAATTGAAGTTAACAATGAATGTCCCCAAAGAAAATCAGGGAGGTCTGTGAAGCTCATCATGGATCGAACCATATCCAATAGGAGTCCGATTTCTCCATTCTGAAACCCCATTGAGTTGAGGTGTTCCTGGTGGAGTCCATTGAGAGACTATGCCATTTTCCTTAAGATAGTCTAGGAATTCTCGACTAAGGTATTCACCTCCTCGATCTGATCGAAGAACCTTAATGGGTTTTCCAGTTTGTTTTTCTACTTCATGTCTGAATTCTTTGAACTTTTCAAAAGCTTCAGACTTGTGTCTCATAAGATACACATACCCATACCTAGACAGATCATCGGTAAAGGTAATGAAGTAGAAAAATTGCCTCTAGCCGGCACATCAAATGGGCCGCACACATCAGTATGTACTAGGGCAAGGAGATCTGTGGCCCTCTCCCCATGTCCAACAAAAGGGAGTTTAGTCATTTTGCCTTGAAGACAAGATTCACAAGTTGGATATGACTCGAAAGTCAATGGACTCAATAGCCCATTTTTCTCCAATTTGTTAATCCCTATCTTCTGCTATATGACCTAATCTCAGGTGCCATAGATATCATTAGGACTATCCCTTAGGACTATTTAGTTTTTGGCATTCACATTTTGCTCGATAGTTAAAATAGGTACATCAATATGTAACTGATAAAGACCATTAATAAGGAAACCATTTGCAATTTTATTTCTTTTCATAAAGAATGTTACAATGGTCCTTAAGAAGAAGGTGATCACATAGCCTTCTTGTGCTAAGCATGAAACAGAAATCAAATTCCTGCTAGCTGCAGGCACATAATAACAGTCTTTTAAAACTAAGTCTAAACCAGATGGTAATCGAAGAGGGTATGTTCCACGGCTACTGCAGCAACTCTTGCTCCATTACCGCGTACGGATCATGTCTCCATCCCTCAGCCTCCTGCTATCCTCAAGACCCTGCATAGAAGTGCATAGTGAGCACTAGATCCAGAGTCAAGCACCCAACTGGATGCAGAAGAAACCGTAAGGTTAGACTCAATAACGAGCATACCTCCAGAAGGACCTTCCTTCTTGTTCTTTAGGGTGGCCAGGTAAGTAGGGCAGTTCCGCTTTCCAATGGCCGTCGCTGTTGCAATGGAAACACTTTCCTTTGTCATCGACCTTCTTCTTCGCTTGCCTTTTTTTCTTTCTCCTTCACCTTTCTTTTTCACAGACTTCTTTTTCTTTCCATAAGACTTTCTTTTGGAAGAAGTCCATTCCATAGCAAGAACTGAGCCTTTAGAACCTTTCATAGAAAGCTCAGCGGTAACCAGCATATTCATCAATTCGGCCAAGGAATTTTGAAGTTTATGCATGTGGTAATTCATGATGAATTGCCCATATGCATCAGTCAAGGATTGCAGAATAATATCATTCTGCAGATCCAAGTCTAACTTCACACCTCACACCGAGCTTCTCAAGCTCTTCCATGTCCTTGATCATTGTCAGACAGTGATCTTGGACTGACTGCCCATCACGCATCTTAGCCTTAAAAAGTCATTTCGTGACTTGATATTTGGCTGCGCGACTCTGTTCACCAAACATCTCCTGTAGGTGAGCCAACATTTGGCGAGCAGTCCCGATATCTTCATGTTGGCGCTGGAGCTCATCAGACATCGAGCCCAACATGTAGTATCTGGCCTTATTATCTTCGTCAATCCATTTTTCCAGAGACGCTCTCTGTTCAGTGGATGGACGAGCTGGTAAGGTGGGAGGGTCCTGGTCCAAAACATGGGTTAACTTCTCTGAACCCAAAATAATTTTGTAGTTCCTGAGCCAATCTTTATAATTGGGTCCGGTCAGTCTATGTGTGTCTAGGATACGTGCCAATGGGTTGGACGCAGACATTTTTCCTGTAGAGAGTCAAAGATTCTAGTTAGATACTTGTAATTTTGACTTGACCAATTTGTTTAGGGAATTTTATTTTTAAACAAATTAGCTCCCACTATTTTCTCGGATCCCTACACTCCCTCTGTAGAGATGCGAAAATCTCCGCGATTAATGATTTCTAGTGGGTGGTGCGGTCTCACCAACTGACTCATCACCTCACCTAACAGTTATTGGTGATGGGTTAGCCAATGAGTGAACAACTCTTGTTCAATGATTCTCTAATCATGGTGCACCCAAACTTGGTCTCTAATTCATGAATCTCACCGTATCCAGGAATATTGATCCACTCCTTAGTTAAGTCAGACCCACCATTTGCATAGACTGGATTCCTAATTGAGGTCTCTCACCGTATCCGGAAATATTGAGCCCAACTCATCCTCCAGCCCATAGCATCCAATGCCTAATAGACATGGTTGCATCTTTCCCGGTGCAACTGAGCCACTGTATCCAGCCGAGAACAATCAACCCCGGGAAGGGCCCGCACATCTACAATGGTGGAAGACCTCAGACTTAATCTTTTCTTAGGGAGAATTGATTCAGGTCTCATTAAACTAGACTTGGCATTAGTCATAACAATTATGACTAACCTAGTGGCATGGGTTAGCTCGGATTATTGACCACCTCAGATCAGAACTGTGTCAACAGATATGGCCAGGTAAGTGAGACCGGTGGAAGGAATATGCCATTAACTCGCACAAGAACGCATTCAGGTCGAGTAGCTTCCAATTAAAAACCAGTCGGTCGTATGTGCCAAACTTACCTTAGACACCAAATTGTTGAGTCAGAACCAATTGGGTTAGCCTACAATCCAGACTCTAACCTCTGAGCCTAATTAGGTCTTGCTTGATCGTGACTCACTGATCGATCTTGACCCAGACTTAATCCTATTAGGCTGGTCAATTTAAGCATTGTTGATCCCATCTAACCAACTCTTGATTCGGTTTGATCAACCGCTTAGACCTAATTGAGCTACCCAAGCCCGAACCCAGTATTATGAATATGTCTTAGATCTAAAAATTCTCAATTTTAGACCTAATTAATATTTCCATAAACTTAATTCTTAATTAAGTTTAGGGTTCATAAACAAAATATGCACAATAAATCCTAGGGTTTCAGGATCTAGGGTTTTGCAGAAAGTAAGTTTTGGATTTCTGATTAAGGACGAACACGCAGCACCCCTACACGTCATCATAAGAACACCCCATCGAATGGGAGAGGGCCTTTAAACCCTTCTTCGTTCTTATGACCGGACGGCCAAGAGGAACGCCTTAATCAGGAACATAAATAATCTACAAAAAGTAATTAGATCTATATCATATATCTCATATATAAAAATTGATCTAATCAAAAATGGCATATTTTGCATACATCTCATGTATCAAATCATGCATTTTTCAGATCTAAATTATCTCATAATAATCTAAAAAATTAGATTTAAATTGATCTAATCAAATAAAATTCTAATCTAGACAATTATTGTAGAACTATTCTACAACTAGTCTAGACATGCATCTATCATATCTCATATGATATTTAAATTTAAATTTAATTTATTTTTTATTTTCAGATGTTATTATAATATTTATAATATCAAAAAAATAGTAAATAAATAGATCTAAAATATGATTTAATCAAATTAAAAATTATGATTATGCAAGACTATTCTATAGAACTATTCTATTCTAGAACTAGTCATGCATATCTTCATACATTTTTAGATCCAAATCAATTTAATTTTAATTTTTAATTTTTGATTTTAGATCTGATCACATCTCATGTGACATCTAAAATCACTTAATTTATCAAATTAAATTAGATCTAAATAAATTTTATAAGAACCTGACTCTGATACCAGTTGAAGGAAAATCCTGAATTTTGGGGGTCAGGTTCGTTCAGATCTGATTAGATCGAGAGGCATATTTCAAAAATTTTTTCTTAGATCTTAATCAGATCTGATATTTTTTAGATCTGATTTTATAATCTAATAAATAGAAAAATTAAATTAAATTAAATCTAAATTAGTTTTACCTTGACATGGGTAATCCGATTACCCATTGATGATCTTGCTGATTGGCTGAGGTTTTGGATCTAGCCATGCAAGCACCTGACCTCTATCGGTATTCACTCACACTGAATCTAGAGATCTTCTCCTTCTTTATCACATATCCAAAAATTAGATCTAGATCTAATTTAGAGGATCTTTGAAACTCCTTTTGAAGATCTATTGTCGTCTCTGCAGCAGTGCTGTCTTCTTCTTTTTTCGTCAGCCTTTTCTTGCCTGAATCGCTCTAATCTGAGTGCCCAACTTCCTTGAGTTAGGAGAGAAGAGAGAGGATCAGAAAGGTGGCATAGAGGAGAGAGAGGGGTAGTCTTGGGGCATGGTTAAGAAAAGTTCTAATAAAGTTTGGTGCAGATAGGTCTTTATATAGACCCTGCTACGCCATGCAGTGCCACATCACCCCGGTCAATCATGTTGCTTCGTTCAATCAGATTTAAATCTGATTGGTGGCATGACATCACCTGATCCAATCAAATGAGAGATCCATAGATTCATCCTAAGATGGCGCCTAAGACTGATCCAAGTCTATAGATGAGGGTCACCTAGTTTGAATCCAAGAAGCAACCTAGAGTCCCATTCGTATGGGACTCCAGGCATCCCTATGCATGGGCTCACAGCATCCAAGGTGTGCACCCCTTCCTTTCTAATTTTCAGGAAGGGGACAAGATCCTATATGCTCTCAAATAAGTGCATGACACATGGGCAGATGTCCAAGGGTCAAAGGTCAACGTTTGAACAAAGTCAAAGGACAAGAATTAGCAGGTGATGGAAAATGGTAGGTGTTGTCTTAAATTTATCTCATAAATTAAGACAACCCTTTTCTGACCTAGACAAGCTTCAGTCAGACCAGATAAAGGTACCTGAGTGAGCACAAACTCATTTGGCTCGGTCGAGAGAACTTTTAATGATAGAAAAAGGAGAATGTTAGGTTCAATCGTGTGCTAGCATGATTTTCTTAAACCTAATTGAATCTAATTCAAATCAATTGAACTGGATTAGTTCAATTGATGATCACCAGATTCAAACCCTTGTTTGTGTGATCCCAGTTAGGTTCAGTTCTGTATGGTAATGGGATATGTCATGATCTCTATCATCGACATCATCGAAACTCCTTTCGATGGATCAGAACTCTTCTGATTCAGATACAGCTAGAATGATCGATCATCTAAATCATTCTAATTGCTTCCCAAAATCCACCAGTGACACCTAGCAGTATATGGTGGCAACCCATCAGAGCTGAATGCGAACCTCTTGGTGCAGCTACTTGTGTGATTAAGTTCTTCTATCTTGAGCCCCGATCAGATTAGGGTTAAGGTGAACTCATCAAACCCTAGTTTTCATCATATGATTTAATCATTCGATTCAAGTCCGATGTGAAAACCTTAAATAGAAACTCTTTCTATTATTTCACTCTCTACCATGGCCATGGGCTTATGGACTTGATTCTCATGATCATCATAGGGCTGCTCCTCATCCACCGAGGTAGATAGATTCCATCTTGATGCAATCCAGTTCCTACAATGAACATGCTATAGCCAACATACACCTCAGGGTTCCATATGGCTAGGAGACCGAGTAATGGTGTAGTCAAACTATAACACCCTCAAGGTGAACTGTCGATGCATCTCAGGTCAAAGAACCAGACACACTACTGCAGCATCGAGTCAGTCATTGACGAGAAGGTAGACTTCCTTAATGACTACTCGAGGTGGTCACGCTCAGTGCCCTCATTCTCTAACGAGTACCTATACTCTCGCTCTGGTGTCTCCACACCATAGACTCAAGACTCATCTACTAAAAGAAGTGATTGTACACTAACCTTTTGGATCAATCACCATCCTCGTGATGATCCTATGGTCAGGAGCATTTTATGAGTTAATAATGAAAATTCTTATCTTAAATTTTCAACTCTTGAAAATAAGAATTATTATTACCATTAACTCAAGGGATGTATCACAGACACTAAATACACATATGTGATAGAAAATAACTCATTTTATTATTTATAATCAAAATTATAATTTTGTCTCTAGAAGTGTATCATAAGTGTCAGCCAATTTTGGCTTCTAGGGCACACGTATCTAACAGTCCTAACATGAGCAAAGTCGATGACCTCATCGATATAAGATGGGATGGAGGGAGAGACCCTACCGACAACCCTAATGCACCCCAATAAGCCATGTTAAGAACAGAAGGAAAGCCTCGTCCTAACATAAGCAAAGGTTGGAACCTCATAGACCAAAGACGTGGAAAAGGAAGAAGCTCGGTGGAGAATCCTTACATGTGTTTTCCCACGACAACCTGACTACCTCAAATACGAAAGACAAAATCTTATCCTAGTTTGCAGAAGAGGTCCTAGTTCGACATCCACAACAAGCCCTGCATCCACAATGAGCTCGACATCCACAACAAGCATTTCATTAGAAGACGACAAAGAGAAAAATGAGGTAAAAAAAAGGTAAGGCCACAAATTGGCCTCAGATTCAAGCAAAATGAAAATAACGAGAAATGTATTATTCCATTATAAAAATGAGTCCATTACAAGTAAAACATAGGCCGACAAGGTTCATTACACTAAAAGAAAGGAAAAAGAGAGGGAAGAGGCTGAAGCTCTAAGGTGAACCAGATTCTTTGGACTTTGGGCTACCAGCTCTGGCCATCACTAAGGCCTGCTTTAGCCTAAGGATCTCCTCGTCAAGTTCCTTCTTCTTATAGAGACCATCTACATACATTCTGTTGGTGAGCTGAAACTTACCCTCAAGCTCTCGCCGTTGTCTCCTTAAAACCTCAGACTCGCCCTCCGCATCCTCAACAGCCCGATGTTCATAGGTGAGCTGAAGCTTCAGTCATTGAACCTCGGCCTGCTCCACCCCAAGCACCTCTGAAAGCTCACCGACGGTCCTCTTCAAGTAGGCAATCTCCTCTGACTCACCACTCATGCTGGATTCTCGATTATTGTGTAGTCGCTTCCGAAGATGAGCTGCCTCATCTCTGGCAACCTTGAGCTCACCTTCAAGCTTGGACATCTTCTTCACCTAGGTCACTCGATAGCTATTATGCCAGTCCTCAGTATCTTGCAGCTGCTTCCAAAGTTGAAAAAACTTTATTGACCAGTCCCAGTTATACCAAGCCTTATCGATAGACCATGGCGAGCTTCCTTCTAGAGAGCTAATCTTCGCTATTAGTGCCTAAGACTTATCGCTGGCATTTTTCTTGAGTTCAGCAATCTTCTTCGCGAAGCTGCCCTTTCGGATACTGAAGCTCACCGCTTCCTTCATATGCAAGCCTCGGAGGTGAGTGACCTCTTTGGTCGCCTCAGAAACATTCTTTGACGAGGCTTGAAGGTCATCCTCCATCTTCTTCAACTTCTTTCCTCAAGTTCTTTATCAAGGGCATTATCGAAATCCCCTAAGGCAGTGGATCAGCATTAGTGGGAGACTGCATTCGAGATACGAAAAGTGCTCAAAGGTATGGAAAATATTCACTTCATTTAATCAAAACTTTTGAGTACAAGATAAAAAAAAAAGAAAAATGTACAACTACTTGAGGATCTCAACCTTGGGAGGGACGACGGAGGGTAGAGTTGGATCGCTCTCGGCCACCTCAGGTTTTCGAACTGGTTCAGGCACCTCTGCGGTAGGTTCTGATGGGCCAGAAGCAAGCTCGTCGAAGGTAGGGTCGACTACGGCATTAGACGGTCCCGCATCCATGTCGTCTTCCTCCTCCTCCAGAAAGCTGAGGTCGAGCTCGGGATCCTCCGGGCTATCCTTCCTTCGTAGATCTCAAAATCCTTGATAAACACTTTCTGGCCGAACTCGACGTTCAGATTTTGCATCTCGAGAGAGGTCTTGAACTCTTCCATGGCCTGGGTCATTTCCCCCGAGATTGACTTTGCCATTTGGATCTCCAGTTCAACGATCCTATTTTTGACTTCCTTCCTCCTTTCCTCCTCTAAGGCTAGTGGAGCCTTTAGTCCAGCCAAGATGAACTCCTCTTTGCGGAGTGCTTCCTAAAGACTTTCGATGTCCGTCGACTTCTCCTCGGCAAGGTGCTCTACCTCATCGACCCTCTCTTAAAGATGGTGGATCTTGGCTCGAAGGACCTCCTAGGCCTTCTATGCCTCCACCTCCTAACGACGCACCCTCTTGATGTGGGCAAGCATCTAGTGACCCAACTGCAATAAATGATTGGTGTTAAAAAAAAGAAAAGAAAAAAAAAAAGGAGAGAAGAAGAAAAGCATAGAGAAGAAGAGAAAGAGTCTAGCAATGGAGCAATCACTTTGAGGATGGTTCCGAGAGAACCCCAAATGAGCTGCCACGGGTCCAGGTCGACCATCTGGTCCACCACCTCAAGCATGGAAAACCTATCAGCAAGATCTCGGATGACCTTTGGGTTGTCAAAGGGATCCTCCCCTTGTTCGTTGTCATCATCGTCCGGTCCGCCTAGGCGAGCCTTGCAGCACATCTTCATAATGGCTTTCTTTTTTCTTCCCTCTCCTGTCCCTTTCTTGATAGGGAGATCCAAAACCCAAACCCCGTCGGAGGAACCTGAGGGCATGGAAGGCACCAGGCCCACACCAGCGGTGCCAACCTCGGTAGTTAGGGCAATCATGGCGCCAACGATGACCTCGAATGCAGCGACAGTGGAGGCGGAGACTTTGGAGTTGGAAACACTGACCTTCGCCCTCTTTGAACCATCATTTTGCACCTTCTCTTTCCTCTTCTTGGTGTAGAGTCCTTTGGTAAGCATCTCGGTAGCTTGTGCGTCCATCTCTATAATAGGAAAAGAAGCACAGTTAGTAGCAATACACATGCATGAAACCATGTGGATTCAAAAATCAAAAGATGTATCAGTGGGATCGTGGGGACTCAAATTTAGGTTGAACAAGGTCTATTCTTTTAGAAGGTTGGAAAGAAGAGGAGCTCGATACGCCTTGAGTTTATCGGAGGAATCAAGGTTGGCTCCATCTAAACTAGGAGCTTGGTGAACTAACTCTCTAATATAACCCCATGAAGGAAGATCTAATGATGGCAAGGTCGGGCAATGTACAAAAAAGAACTTTTTCTTCCAATTATGAATGAAAGAAGGGGCACCTTTCAATAACCCCTTTTTATCGACCTGGATGAAAAAGTACCATCAATCCTTCATGAAAGGATGGCACTTGAAGGTATACAAATTCCTAAAAAGCAAAATGGTTGGTTGGACTTCGGTCAACCGACAGAGGGAGAGGAAACATATGACGACCCGAAAGGAGGTCGGTATGATAGATGCGAAGAAGATGTTTAAAAATTGGAAGAGGGCAACTACAAATGAGGGCAGCGAGAGTCTAAGCCCGACATGCAAAGCTTCTAAGTATAAACAAAACTGGTCGATCGGAGGAGAGCTGATCCAGTCGTCGAAGCTAGGGAGTTTAAGGTCATATTCTGGAGGGATTCCGTATTGGATTTGGATCAGAGAAAGTTCATCCACGGATGGGATGGTGCCTGGAGCAAAAGATGAACGGGACATGTTCCTGGGTTCTACCTCGACTAGAGGTGAAGAGTTAAAGAAGGTCGGTCCGGATGAGCCCCATGAATCGATGGAGTGGGAGTTTTTGAAAGACATTCAGATCGAGATTAAGCCCCAAGAAAACCCTTCCAATATATATATATATATAAGAAAAATGTATATATATATATATATATAAGAAAAATGCAGGGCAAAGGTTGCCACCAAAAAATCAAGAAAGCAAGGAGCCAGCATGAATAACCTAAGAGAAGGGTTAGAAAACTAACCTAAACTGTCCAGGGAGAATGAAAGGATGATGGATGCGATGAGGACCAATCGAAAGAGTGTTCGAAGCTTAGGAAGGCGAGAGAAGGTTAAGACTCTTGGAAAGAAGATGGATGGAGGCTAAAGGAAGGAGAAGACTCGAGCAGGAATGACTTCCGAACAATAGGAAAAGATCTTAAATAGCCAGAGGTAACCCGAGGCAGTTATGATTGCGGATCGACTTCGGCCGGTCAGTGTACGCCATGTGTCCCACTCATCTTGACAGAGGAGCGGCGACGGGCGGGGTCTTTATGGGACCATACTTAGGGCAGAGTTTCGGTGGGAGATTCAAATAGCCATCTTTTCGAACTCATTTTTAACTTAGAAAGCTTTGGTGCCAGCATGGTAAACATCGAAATGTCTCATCCTGACAAGTGCAGGAACCTATGATCAGACCTTGACAGTCGCATTTTTCTTCCTTCCTTCAAATTTCAAACTCAGGAGTAGGGGGACTATTGTTGGGGATAAACCCCACTCCCACCGAAGTCCAGTCTGATGCTTAGCCTAATATAACTGGTAATCACAAAAGAGCCATGCCGAACTCCTTCCAAACTCCTCCAACAGTCGAACTCTTTCCAGACTCCTCCAGCAGCTGAACCCCTTTTGGACTCCTCCAACAGCCGAACTCCTTCTAGACTCCTTCAGTGGCCGAACCCCTTTCGGACTCCTTCAGCAGTCGAACTTCTTTCGGACTCCTCTAATAGCTGAACCCTTTGCGGACTCCTCTAATGGCTAAACTCCTTACAGTCATCCAGGAAGGTCTCCGCATGAGTACGGTCCCATACACGGCATGAACCGATCCACACCCAGACTATCTTAGAGGAGTCCAAACTCCTCTAGAATTGATATAGCTCAAAGGTCATCACCAACTGACGCCTACCCCTCCGAACTTTGACTATCAAATCTCAAATGGACTGGCACCTCGCGACAACAGACACTATCCTCCATAACAAACTCTACATGGCCCCGAGCGGCTCACTACCTAATAGTTACGGCTGTTACTATCAGTTTGTTACGGGCTCCCTCTATGAAAGGGACCCTCCAGATATATTTTCTCTAGGCTCTTTTCTTCTTCCCAAAACTCTGCTGAATTCTTTCTCGAGCACTCTATTTCTGTTGGCCAAAAAAGCTAACTTGACCGTTGGAGGGTCTTGTTAGAGCCACCACCCTGGGCTTTGGACGAGACTTATTTTGCAGGTCACCGGTGGTGACCTCATCTCCTTCAACTCCAGCACTTCTCCGGCAGCAACCAGATTTCACACCAATAGCAACAATTAATCTAATTTTTTTCTAAAATTTTCATGAGAGAAAGAGGATCTAATTATGCACCAAATATCTAAAATTCATGCCAAAAAGGTTTGAGGAGGTGCCCAAGAGTTAGGCACTCCAATCTTTATTATCCTATTTGCACTCTCTATCTAGGTACTTGACCTAGACAATGACTATTCTCTAACTCTCTATTTAAAGATAGTTAAGTCACAAAATTTTAAAATGTTTTAGATCTGAGAGAGAGAGCTTGGGTGTTGAGTCCCTAGGCATATCAGGTTCGAGGGCATAGGATTTTGTTGAGGTACAAATTATTGTGCCTAGGTGAGAGGAAAGGGCCTAGAGAAGAAGGGTCTTCTCTAGGGTTTTTATTTCAGATTTTCTTCCACCAATTTTTGAGAGAAGAACATGGGAAGAAGGCTTCCTCCAGATCCTCCCTTCTCTCCCTTTGATGCTCGAAGAGTTCAAGTTAATTGAAGAAGGAGATTCGACATTAACTATTGACAAAGAATCAATGCAGTGCTAGCACATTGTGCTGATTTCTTGATTACTGGACTTTAGATCATGATCGGGGCTTCGTGTGGACTTCTCATAGGGGCTAGATGTGTATGCGGCTAAAAGTAACATTCTCAACCTTCGATAATAAAGTGGACATCTAAATCCACAAAAAAGGTAATGGGATTTGATCTCAATTGTACACTATATTAGATCTACTTTTCTTATTTGATGTTGATATGATCAACATCATGGTTTTGTATTTTATTTAATTTTCAGATTTATATGCATGCTTTAATCATATCATTAGTGTTGGATGTAAAATAGCTTCTGTTGAAGTTTGGATGACCTATAATGTATATATGTTGGACGACCATCTCAACCATGATCAGCAACCCTCCAATGAATGCAGAACTCATCAAAGACATGATGAACTACGTTCAGCCAAACATGAACAATGAAGGGAGTTGTTAACTGACTCTGGTCCTTGTATTAGTATAACAACATTGAATATTAAATTCCAGCACCGTCCGACTTTGTTTATGGTAGACCTTTAGAGCAGTCGAATTCCTTCGTGGTAGATAGTATATCTCATCAACCTTATGTCAGGAACTCCATCCAGCCGAGTTCTTCTCCAGTCAAATTTCATTCTGACTGAACTTCTTTTCTCTACTTTATTGATAGTGGCCGATCTTGAAAGTGGCCAAGTTCCTTCATCCCTATCTAGCAATTGTAGATCTAGCCAGCTTATATTATGCATATTGGTTGGGCGAGTATGAACAACAAAAGGATCTCATCATAGATAGTGAATCTCAGCACTCCTTCAATCCAAACACCAGGCTGACCTTGAGTATTAGCAAAAATTCCTCCAGAAGGTAGGATTATGATTCTAATCGAAGGATCCATCATCTTCTCCAACTTCTAATATATAATAGTTGTCCTCTCTTGGCCGACATTAAAGATGGCCGAACTCCTCAAGACTGTCACAGACAGCACAAATAGACTTAACCGATTGCAAGTTTGCCATTTGATTATCTAATAGCCAATCTTCAAGTTTTGCTCTACAATCAGACTTTGAGTTTTTCTTCCTAGCATGAACAGCTTACCAATGAATGTAGAAGTCTCTGACCTCTTATCCAAACTCCAATAAATTAACTCCAACCGCCTATAGGTCACAAGAAATGATAGCCCACTCTCCGTAATGAACTCCACGTGGCCCGAATGGCCTACTAACATTCTATTATAACTGGAATTTTTGTTTTATTAGGAGCTCCACCTATATAAGGGATCCTTCGGATACGTTTCCTTCTCTATGTATTAAGCTCTCCTCTCTGCTTTGAATTCTCTTAAATACTCTATTCTTGTTGGCTAGAGAACTAACTTGACCATCGAAGGATCCTACCGGAGGCACCCACCTCTAGTTTGAACTTCATCTTGCAAGTCTCGTCGGTGTCCTCATCTTCTCTAGCCCTAGTGAGCTCCGACGTCAGCACCATTTTTTGCACCAATAGAATTAGTGCTAGAGGAAGGGACTTACTGAGCCCTTATTCTTAAAAGAGTACCAAGTCGAGTTCATCCTCTTCCTCGCTTTTACTATTTTTTTTGATATTTTCTTATTTCAGCAAGATGACACCCAAGAAAGCTTCAACCCGACGATCCACCACCTCTGCTAGGTTTATGGAACCTCAGAACTAATTTTTGACTTAATCATTTAAAATATTTTCAAATTGGTAAATAATTTACATGAATCATATTCAATATATGGTTTTAGATCTGATTTATTTTAGTATTTTGATCATATCCTAGGATTTCAAATCTAGATTTTTGTAGAAAGTAAGTTCTCAATTTAAATTTTATAAAATAAATATATCATATATATTCTAGATTCAAAATAAAAGATACATATTGATATATGCAATAATAGGATCTAAATTTAAATACAAAACACATCATATGGATCAGATCATAAATTATTTAAAATTAGATTTAAAATTTAAAAATAAATCATAAATTACTTTAGATCTTATCTAACATATTTATGATTAGGTTATTCAGGTCAACACATACTAGGACAACCTCTTCACTGTAAGGGATAAACCTTACAGTAGGACAACCTTATAATCAGTATGTCCGATCTGATATTATTTAGATCTAATCTAAATAATTTAAAATATATCTAACATTCAATTAATTTTCAATTTAAAATCAAAGAATAAATCATAAAATTATTTAAATGATATCTAACTTATTCATGATTTATATAGATCAACACATACCAAGAAAACCTCTCCACTATAAGGGGTAAACCTTATAGCAGGATAACCATAAAATCAATATGTAAGATCTATAAAATTTTATTTTTAGATTTAATTTAATATAAATATAATTATGTTATAAATGAACCTAGATGCTCTGATACCATTGATGAAAAATATACAGGATTTCATGCATGAATTTTAAAACTTTTTTGAAATGTAATGCAACAGAAGTTATAAATTAAATCATTTAATCTACAAATGCATGTAATCATATTACTAAATACTACAACTAGGATCTATAACATGTCATAATGCATTATCAAATTAGAAAATAAAAAAATTTAGTATTGATCAAATCAATATCCTAGATCTAGAATGATTCCAGATCTAAAACTTAGATCATATCTATGTAAAGAAGAGATCAGATCTCTTACCTTTGCACGGGTCGAGAATCCTGTGGTTGATTTTTGTTATTGCCTTTGGAGCCACACACACGTTTGACCTTTACAGGTGATCCACACGAGGCTATAATATAATCGAAGGTTCATCGAACGAAAATCCGCTCGAAGTGCCAGCTTCTTACGGATCCCTCTGGATGGTTAATCTAAAATTTATTCTTTGGATCTCTTGGATACTCCAAGAGATGAAGAATATGAGAAGAAATAATGAAGAAATTTAATATTTGAATCTCCCAAAAATTAGAAATAAAATACAATAGAAAAGGGTTCTAAGAGAAGATAAATCTTCTCTTTCTAGACATCGACGATTGATGTCCTAAAAACATCCTTATGCTAGGACAAGGGATGACCTTCTCCCTTTGACTTTTCTCATGTTTCTAGATTTCACACTCACTGATTTTTCTCAAAGAAAAATCTTACAAAATATGGAGAAGAACGGTTCTCAAATAAACTCTAAGAGAAGACCTTCTTCTCTTCTTCATCTCTCATTTGGACATGATTAGATCATGTCCAAAAAGTTCGCTATGCCCAACACCTTGGAACACAAATCCGCACACCGTCTTCCTCTCTCTCTTATATTTCTATAATATAAAAATTACATAAAATAAATAAGAGAAAAGTACTTAAAAGAAAAATAAAGAGAAGACAATCTTCTCTTACCTTTGTTCCTTCAAGACATTAAAATTTGATGTCTTGATGAAGACCTTTTGTTCAAGGAACTTGGTGCCCCAAACCTTCATGCCTTCTCCTCCTTTCCTTCAAGTTTTTTTCATAATTTTCTTGGATTTTTCACATCTAAAAATATCTTATAAGAGGTGCCCCAATTAGATAAGGAAGACTTGGTCAAACATAGTCTTATATGGACTCTAGGGAGGAGTTTTGGAAGACGTCCAACTCTTGGACACCTCTCACCTTATTTTTTAGGTGTGAAGATTAATAAATCATGTGCAAAACCAAGGAAAATAAGTGCATAAAACAAAAAGATGAAGGATAAAATTGGATTTTCCTACCATAGGATGCATCTGATCGGATCAAACTTGCAGTAAAATAATTTTAAAAATTTTCTATGATCTAATCAGATCTAAGAGTTCTCAGATCTAATTAGATTGATCTAAAATTAGAAGTAAAAAAATTAAATATTATGATAACAGTTATCACCTAATCAGATAAACCGTTTACCCATTGTGATGATCTGACAACTGATCCAAGGTTCTGATTGAGCCACGCACGCGCTTGACCTCTAATGATATCCACTCAGGTCAGATATGGAAGTCTCCTCCTTCTAGATCTGATCTCCAAAGATCAGATCTGATGTCTTCCCATAGAGCCTTCAAAATGAACTCTGAAGGTTGTGCATTCATGTCACGAACACCATCATCTCTCGCTGATCTTTGTGCCAATGGGACTTGATCTTTGCTTGCAGGTTTTGTCCAACTCTTGGGCGTGGAGAAGGGGGAGAGGGTCAGATGAAAAAGGCATGGAGATGAAGATTTTGATAGGGCTTCACCGTAGAAAAATTATGGAGCACAAAAGCTTGCGCAGGGCCCTATTTATAGACCTAGTCAAGAGTCCCTTTGCATATAACTTTGAACAGGTCAAAGTTTAACATGCAGAAGGACTCCTCCATGATCTCCATGCCCCACACCCCCTTTTTCTCAGATTTTTGTTGCACAAAAATGAAGGGAAATGGCATGGAACAATTTGGGATATGGTTAAGTTGGTGCACAACTCTTATCTCCTAAGAGTTTGAACTATTCAAACTTTTGATCCATTCAAACATGATTTGAATGGGACACTGTCATACATATCCATATGAGATGCATGGTAAAATGGGGAGTGTGCCCCTTATTCCCGACATAAATCCCATGTGGACGTGTGCCCTCAGATAAATTCTAGGTGGCGCATGCCATATCTCTTCTTTCCGGCATACTGGGTCAACATTTGACCCTTGTGCTATCCCATCTTATGGGATTAAAACATAACCTTTTCAAGTCTCATCTAATGAATTTATGTTAAGTCATAATCAAGTTAGAACAATCCTTGATCAGTCCAGGACACAATCCAGTTAGATCAAGAAAAATCCATCTAGAATTTTTGAGAGAAGCTTGTCCAAATCTTATTTCATGATTTTAGGACAAGCCCTAATATGGCAAAGACAACTCTTGTCTTGTTTCCATCTTATGGGATTTAGGACAAGTCTTGATTAGGCCAGGAGAAGGTCCAGTCAGATCAAGATAAATCCCTATAGAGTTTTCGGATAAGCATTGTCCAAAATGTTTCAAAAATTACCAGGTCTTGTCCTATTTCCATTTGATGGATTTGGACAAGCCTAGATTAGGTTAGGACAAGACTTTTCTGACTTGGACAAGTTCCAACCAGATTAGGACAAACCTATACAAGGCTCCTGGATGAGCCAAATCCAATTTGGCTCAGTTGAGATGACCTAGAAAGACTATAGAAGGAGAATGTTAGGCACAATCGTGTGCTAGCACGATTTTCTTGAACCTAATTGGATCTAATTCAAATCAATCGAACCGAATTTGCTCAATTGAGGACATCCAGATCTAAACCCTTATTTGTGTGACCCAGTTAGGTTCAATTTTGTATGGTAATGGAACATGTCATGATCTCCATCATCGACATCATCAAAACATCTTTTGATGGATCAGAACTCTTCCGATTCACTCAATTAAAATCATCAATCATCAAGATAATTCTAATTGATCCTAAATCCACCAGTGACATCTAGCAGTGTATGCTGGCAATCCATCAAAATTGAATAGCGAACCTCTTGGTGCAGCTACCTGTGTGATTGGGTTCTTCTATCATGAGCCCCGACGAAATTAGGGTTAAGGTAAACTCGTCAAATCCAACACCCATCATATGAATGAATCATTCGATTCGAGTCCGATGTGAAATTCTAATAGAAACTTCTTTCTATTATTTTATACTACCATGGCCATGGGTTTTAGGACTCGATCTTATGATCATCATAGGACTACTCCTCTATCGAGGTTGATAGATCCCATCTTGGTGCAATCCAATTCCTACAATGAACATGCTATATAGCCAACATATACCTCAGGATTTCAAATGGCTAGGAGATCGACTTATGGTATAGTCAAACTTTAACATCTTCAAGGTGAACTGCTGATGCACCTCAGATCAAAGAACTTGAGACATACTACAGCATCGAGCTAGTCATCGACGAGAAGGTAGGCTCCCTTATGACTGCTTAAGGTGATCATGCTCAGTGCCCTCATTCTCTAACGAGTACCTATACTCTTGCTCCGGTGTCCCCACACCATAGACTCAAGACTCATAGCAATCGTATATCGATCTTCCAGATCAATCACCATCCTCGTGATAATCCTACAATTAGGAGCAATTTATGAGTTAGTTATGATAACACATGTCTTAAATTGTCAACCCTTGAGAATATATATTATCATGCCTATTAACTCAATGGATGTATCACCGACACTTTATATACAATGTGATAGAATAAATAACCCTTTAATTAATTTTTAAGTCAAAATTATGAAAATGCCTCTAGAAGGTATTTAACAAGTGTTAGCCAATCTGGCTTCTAATTAAGCTACCCACACCCGAACCCATGATTTATGAAGGTGTCTTAGATATGAAAATTCATAAGTTTTAGATCTAATTAATTTTATAAACTTAATTCTTAATTAAGTTAAAGGGTTCAATAATAAGAAATGTATCAAAAAATCCTAGGATTTCAGGATCTAGGATTTTGTAGAAAAGTAAGTTTTTAATTTCTGATTAAGGGCAAACGTGCAGCACCCCTACACGCCATATGAGCACCCCATTGAATAAAAAGAAAGGGCCTTTAAATTCTTCTTTCTATTATGACTGGACAACCAAGGAGAATGCCTTAATTAGAAATATGAACTATACTTAAAAACTATTAGATCTAAAGCATATATAACTGTTACATGATTTAAGATCTAATTTATACATGCTTTGCATACATCTCATGTATCAATTTTAATATTTAAATTTATGTTTTAGATCTGATTATATCTAATGTAATATATAAAAGTAAAATTTTAAATGATCTAATCATAAAAAAATTTTAATCTAGACTACTCATGGTATAGGTCTATGTAACTAGTCTAGACATGCATTGCATATATCATACATATGAAAATTTTAAATGTATCTCATGCATTTAGATCTAATTATATCTTATATAATATCTAAAATTTAACTAATCTAATCACATAATCTTTAGAAAATTAAATGAATATTTCATAAAATTTTTGATCTAGACTATGAGATTAAACTAGAGATCTAGCCTAGACATATGCTGCCTATATCATATATATTAAAATTTTAAATTAGATCTTATGTTTGAGATCTGATTACATCTAATGTAACATCTAAAACTTAAATAATCAAATCATAAAAAATTAAATCAGATCTAATCTAAAACATATTTGAAAACTATCATGATATGGAACAACAGATCTAGACTAGAACATGCATTGTTTATGCCTAACATATATATTTAAAACATGCAATTTTTAATTATAGATCTAATTACATCCTTTGTAACATCTGAAAATCAAATGATCAGATTATAAGAAATAATTTTAGATCAATCTAAAGATAGATCTAGAAGCAGCAACCTGGCTCTGATACCAGTTGATGGACAAAACTAGGTTTTCCTGCAATATGATGCATCTGATTGAATCAGATTTACAGTAGAATAATTTTAAAAATTTTTTATGATCTAATCAAATTTGAGAGTTCTTAGATTTGATTATATTGATCTAAAATTAGAAGTAAAATAAAAATAAAAATAGTGATGACAGTTATCATCTGCTCAGATAAACTGTTTACCCGTTGTGATGATCTGACGATTGATCTGAGGTTCTGATTGAGCAGCGCACGCTTCCATCCTCTACCGATATCCACTCAGGTCAGATCTAAAAGTCTCCACCTTTTGGATCTGATCTCCAAAGATCAGATCTGATGTCTTCCCATAGAGCCTTCAAAATGAACTCCGAAGGCTGCGCGTTCGTCTTATGAACACCATCATCTCTCATTGATCTTCGTGCAAACGGGACTTGATCTTTGCTTGTCGGTTTTGTCCAACTCTTGGGCATAGAGAAGAGGGAGAGCATCAATGAGGAAGGCATGGAGATGAAGATTTTGGTAGGGCTTTGCCATAGAGAAATCAATAGCTTGCGTAGGGCCCTATTTATAGACCTAGTCAAGAGTTTCTTTGTATATAACTTTGAACAGATCAAAGTTTAACATGCAGAAGGACTCCTCCTTGATCTCCATGCCCCACACCTGCTTTTGCTCAAACTTTTGTGACACAAAAATGAAGGGAAATGGTGTGGAACAATTTGGGATAAGATTAAGTTGGCGCACAACTCTTATCTCCCAAGAGTTTGAACTATTCAAACTTTTGACCCATTCAAACTTGATATGAATGGGACACCTCCATACATATCCATATGGGGTGCACGGTCAAAAGGGGAGTGCACCCCTTATTCCTCACGTAAATTCCATATGGACCTGCACCCTCAGATAAATTCTAGGGGTTGCACACCATATCTCTTCTTTCCTGCATACTAGGTCAACATTTAATCCTTGTTCTATTTCCATCTTATGGGATTAAGACAATCTTTTCAAGTCCCATCTAATGGATTTTTGTCGAGTCCTAATCAAGTTAGAACAATCCTTGATCAGACCAAGACTCGATCTAGTTAGATCAAGAAAAATCCATCTAGAATTTTTGGGAGAGGCTTGTCCAAATTTTATTTCATGATTTTAAGACAAGCCCTAATATGGCAAAGACAACTCTTGTCTTGTTCTCATCTTATGGGATTTAGGACAAGTCTTGATTAGGCCAGGACAAGGTCCAATCAGATCAAGACAAATTCCTATAGAGTTCCCAGATAAGCATTGTCAAAAAAAGTTTCACAAATTACCAGGTCTTGTCCTATTTCCATTTGATGGATTAGGACAAGTCTAGATTAGGTTAGGACAAGACTTTTCTGACCTGGATAATTTTCAGTCAGATTAGGACAAACCAATACAAGGCTCCTAGGTGAGCCAAATCCAATTTGGTCAGGCTCAGTGCTCTCATTCTCTAATGAGTATCTGTACTCTCGCTTCGATGTCTCCACACCATAGACTCAAGATTTATCTATCATAAGAAAGAGATCGTACACCGATCTTCTGGATCAATCACCATCCTCATGATGATCCTATGATCGGGAGAAATTTATGAGTTAATTATAATAACACATGCCTTAAATTCTTAACTCTCGAGAATATATGTTATCACGCCTATTAACTCAATGGATGTATCATAGACACTTTTTATACAATGTGATAGAATAAATAATCTTTTAATTAATTTTAAGACAAAATTATGAAAGTGCCCCTAGAAAGTATTTAGCAAGTGTTAGCCAATCTGGCTTCTTGGGCACACATCTAACAAACTCCCACTTGACCTAAAGCCAATTGACTACAAATCTACATCTCATCTTCTCAAGATGGGCTTGGATCTTCTACGAGACTAAAGGCTTCATTAGTGGATCAACCACAAGGTCTGCGGAGTCGACTCTCTTAACCTCGATGTATTTTTCTTGTGGTAATTGCAGATTAGATGAAACCATCTTCTTGGAACTCTTCCAACTTGTACTACTACCCATAGGAACAAACTTTTAGATGTTGACTTTTGATCATCTTAATAAGACATAAGGTTGAAACCATGCTGAACCTCTTTAGCACCTCCTCTATTTGAGAGACCCAGCATCCTCTTCAGTCTATCCCTATAGACCTTAAAATGAAGGATGCCTTATCTAGGTCTGTCATAGAAAATTTCTTAGATAACCATACTTTGACCTATGTCAGCATGGGAATATCATTCCTAATTAGGAGGATGTCATCCACATACAATATGAGGAAGACAACAATGCTCCCACAGACCTTCTTGAACATTCTTGATTTCTCCTCATTCTTGATAAAACCAAATGACTTAATTACATCAAGTATTCCAACTCCAAGATGCTTGCTTGAGTCCATAGATGCACCTTTGAAGCTTGTAGATCTTTGTGATCACCATCACCGAATGTCAAAACAAACGGTTGTTCCATATAAATATCTTCCTCAAGATATTCAATTATGAACTCCGTTATCACATCCATCCACTGTATTTCGTAATTGAAATATACTATAATGGCAAGCAATGTGCGGAAGGTGGCCACTGACGAGAAGGTAACCTGATATCCTTTTGCCACTAGCCTAGCCTTGAATGTCTCCATATTTTCATCTGCACATATCTTTCTCTTGAAGATCCATTTACACCCAATAGGTACTATACCTTCAGGTGGATCTACCAATATCCAAATTTGGTTCAAGCACATCGAGGCAATTTCTGACTTTATCACCTCTAACTATTTCTTGGAGTCGATATCTAATATCGTCTCGTCATATATTCTGAGATCGTCACCATGAATCCATTTCCCATGAGGAACATTTTCTCTACATCCTCTAAAATAGTACCTAAGTACCTTCAAGGGGATGGAAAATCCTATTTAACCTACAAGGTGGAGGAGGTAGTAAATTGTGGATCGGCTCAAACTAACTAGGTTCCTTAGGTTCCTTGGCTCGTTGCTCTTTGGAGACTTTCTCCTCGAGTCTAATCTATCTTCTGATGCCATTATCTTGAACAAACTATTTTTTAAGTAAAATGATATGTCAACCCACAATCATCTTGTGGTTTTTTGGAAGATAGAAGTAATACCCAAATAACTCTTTAGGATATCCAATAAATCGAGCTCTAAGGGTCCTAGACTCTAACTTGTCCACCGCCGAACAACCCCAATTCTGAGATGACTCAGAATTGGGTTCTTACCATGTCATATCTCATACAGTATGGTAGGAATGGTTTTAGATAGAATCATATTAAACTATGTCCCTAAAGAAAGTCAGGAAGATCCATGAAGCTTATCATGGATAGACCATATCTAATAGGGTCCATTTTTTTCGTTCTAAAATCTCATTAAGTTAAGGCATTTCAAACGAAGTCCATTATGATACTATACCATTATCCTTAAGATAGTTTAGAAATTTTTGACTAAGGTATTCACACGAAGAACCTTAGTGGGCTTTCTGGTTTGCTTTTCTACTTCGTATCTAAATTTCTAAAACTTTTTAATGGCTTTAGACTTATGTCGTATCAAATTCACACACCCATACCGAGATAGATTATCGGTGAAGATAATAAAGTAGACATAATTACCTCTGGCCGATACATCGAATGGGCCACACACATCTAAATGTACCAGGGCAAGTAGGTCTATGGCCCTTTCCCATATCCCATAAAAGGAAGCTTGGTCATTTTGCCTTAAAGGCATAATTCACAAATCGAATATGACTCGAAAGTCAATGGACCCATTAGTCTGGATTTCTCCAATTTGTTGATCCTATCTTCAGCTATATGACCTAGCCTAAGGTGCCACAGGTACCTTCATTAATACTATCTCTAGATCATTTTGATCCTATGGCATTCACGTTTTACTCACAGACTCAATGACGAGCATTCCTTCAGAAGGTCCTTCTTCTTACTTGTTCTTCAGGCTGGATAGGTACACAGGGCAGTCCCGCTTCTAATGACCATCGGTGTTGCAGTGGAAATACTTTTTCTTCTCCATGGCCTTCATCTTTAGCTTGCCCTTCTTTTCTCCTTCTATTTTCTGCTTCTTCATAGACTTCTTCTTCTTTCCAAAAGACATTCTCTTGGAAGAAGTCTACTCCATAGCCAGAGCTGAGCCCTTTGAGCCCTTCAAAGTTTGCTTAGTAGTAACCAACATATTTATTAACTCAGCCAAGATGCACTGAAGCTTATTCATATAGATGTTCATAATGAACTGCCTATATGAATCAATCAAGGACTGTAGGATCATATCAATTTGCAGTTTCTTGTCCATCAAGACTCTTGAGCTTCTCAAGCTCTTTAGGTCCTTGACCATGGCCAAGCAATAATCTTGGACCTACTGCCTATCATGCATTTGCACCTTAAAAAGTCTCTTCAAGACTTGATAACGCACTGTGTGACTCTATTCACCGAACAACTTTCTTCAAGTGCACCAACATTTGGCAAGCAATCCTAATGTCTTCATGTTGGTGCTGCAATTCATCTGACATTGAGCCCAATATGTGGCACCTTACTTTGTTATGATCGTCAGACCACTTCTCATGAGACATTCTTTGATCAACAGTCGGACGAGCTAGTAAAGGGGAGGTCCTGGTCGAATACATGGGTCAACTTTTTCAAACCAAAAACAATTTTGAAGTTCTTTAAACAATCCTTGAAAATTGGTCTGGTCAACTTGTGGGTATCTAGTATTCGGATTAGGACTTTTAATGCAGACATTTTCCTATAGAAGTCAAAGTTTCTAGATAGACTTTTAATTTGACTCAACCAATTTATTTAAGGGCTTTATTTTTAAATAAATTAGGTTTTCACTATTTTCTCGGATCCCTACACTTCCTTGGTAGAGATGCAAAAATCTCCGCGATCATTAATTTCTAGTGGGTGGTGCGGTCCCACCGACTGGCTCACCATATCACCTAACGGTTATTAGTGATGGATCAATCGATGAGTGGACAACTCTTGTCCAATGTTTCTCTAAATGTGATGTACCCAAACCTGGTCTTTAATTCATGAAGCTCACCGTGCCTGGAATATTGCTCCACTCCTTAGTTAAGTCATACCCACCATTTGCATAAATTGAATTCCTGATTGGGTCTTTCACCGTATCCAAAATATTGAGCCCAACCCATCCTCCAACTTGTAGCACCCAATTCCTAATAAACATGGTTGCATCTTCTCAGTGCAACTGAACCACTGTATCCAGTCGAGAACAATCATCCCCAGGAAGGGCCCACACATCTACAATGGTGGAAGACCTATGACTTAATATTTTCTTAGGAAGATTTGATTTTGTCTCTTAGACTCAACTAGTCATAACATTTATGACTAACCTAATGGCATGGCCTAGCTCGAATCATTTGCCACGTCAAACCAGAACTGGGTCGACTCAATCGGCTAGGTAAGTGAGATCAGTGGAAGGAATATGCCATTAACTCGAGGTGAATGCATTTAGGTCGAGCAGCTTCTAATTAAACACCATTGGTCATATTTGCCATACTTACCTTAGACACCGACTTGTCTGACCAGAATTGATCGGGTTAGCTTACAATTCGGGCTGGAATTATGGAGCCAAATTAGGTCTTAACTTGGTCGACCACATATGACTGTGAGTCGACCTTGACCTAGATATAATTCTATTAGGCTTATCAAATCTAAGCACTCTTGATCCCATCTAACCAACTCTTGATTTGGTTTGATCAACCACTAGACCTAATTGAGCTACCCACACCCAAACCCATGATTTATGAAGGTGTCTTAGATCTGAAAATTCATAATTTTTTCATAAACTTAATTCTTAATTAAGTTTAAGGGTTCAATAAAAAAACATGAAACAAAAAATACTAGAATTTCAGGATCTAGGATTTTGCAGAAAAGTAAGTTTTTAATTTCTGATTAAGGACAAATGCGCAGCACCCCTACACGCTATAAGAGCACCCCATTGAATAAAAAGAGAGGGCCTTTAAATCCTTCTTACTCTTATGACCGGATAGCCATGGGAAATGTCATAATCAGAAATATGAACTTACTAAAAGACAATTAGATCTAAAGCATATAACTGTTACATGATTTAAGATCTAATCTATATATGCTTTGCATACATCTCATGTATCAAATTTAAAATTTAAATTTATATTTTAGATCTAATTACATCTGATGTAATATCTAAAAGTAAAATTTTAAATGATCTCAACATAAATTTTTTTTAATCTAGACTACTCATGGCATAGATCTATGTAACTAGTCTAGACATGCGTTGCATATGTCATACATATGAAAATTTTAAATGCATCTCATACTTTTAGATCTAATTATATCATATATAATATCTAAAATTTAACTAATCTAATCACATAATCTTCAAAAAATTAAATGAACATTTCATAAAATTTTTGATCTAGACTATGAGATTAAACTAGAGATCTAGTCTAGACATATGCTGCCTATATCACATATGTCAAAATTTTAAATTAGACCTTATGTTTTAGATCTAATTACATCTAATGTAACATCTGAACCTTAAATGATCAAATCATAAAAATTTAAATTAGATCTAATCAAAAACATATTTGAAAACTATCATGATATGAAACAATAGATCTAGACTAGAACATGCGTCGTTTATGTCAAACATATATATTTAAAACATGCAATTTTAAATTTCAGATCTGATTACATCCTATGTAACATCTGAAAATCAAATGTTTTGATCATAAAAAATAATTTTAGATCAATCTAAAGATAGATTTAGAAGCAGCAACCTAGCTCTGATACGAGTTGAAGGATAAAATTGGGTTTTCCTATCGTAGGATGCATCTGATTAGATCAGATTTGCAGTGGAATAATTTTAAAAATTTTCTATGATCCAATCAAATCTGAGAGTTCTTAGATCTGAGTAGATTGATCTAAAATTAGAAGTAATATAAAAATAAAAATAGTGATAACAGTTATCACCTGATCAGGCAAACCATTTACCCATTGTGATGATCTAACAATCAATTTGAGGTTCTCATTGAGCCACGCACGCATCCAGCCACTACCGATATCCACTCAGATCAGATCTAAAAGTCTCTACCTTCTGGATCTAATCTTCAAAGATCAAATCTGATGTCTTCCCATAGAGCCTTAAAAATGAACTTCGAAGGCTGCACATTCATCTCACGAACATTGTCGTCTCTCGCTGATCTTCGCACCAACCGGACTTGATCTTTGCTCATAATTTTTGTCTAACTCTTAGGCATGGAGAAGAGGGAGAGGATAAGATGAGGAAGGCATGGAGATGAAGATTTTGGCAGGGCTTCGCCATAGAAAAATTGCGATGCACAATAGCTTGAGCAGGGCCCTATTAATAGACCTAGTCAAGAGTCTCTTTGCATATAACTTTGAACAGGACAAAGTTTAACATGCAGAAGGACTCCTCCATGATCTCCACGCCCCACACCCCCTTTTTCTCAGACTTTTGTCACACAATAATGAAGGAAAATGACGTGGAACAATTTGGGATAAAATTAAGTTGGCGCATAACTCTTATCTCCCAAGAGTTTGAACTATTCAAACTTTTGACCCATTCAAACTTGATTTGAATGGGACACTTCCATGCATATCCATATGGGGTGCATGATCAAAAGGGGAGTGCACCCCTTATTGCTCACATAAATTCCATATGGACGTGCACCCTCAGATAAATTCTAGGGGGTGCATGCCATATCTCTTCTTTCCTGCATACTGGGTCAACATTTGATCCTTGTCCTTTTCAAGTCCCATATAATGGATTTATGTCATGTCCTAATCAAGTTAGTATAATCCTTGCTTGATCAGACCAGGACTTGGTCTAGTCAGATCAAGAAAAATCCATCTAGAATTTTCAAGAGAGGCTTGTCCAAATTTTATTTCATGATTTTAGGACAAGCCCTAATATAGCAAAGACAACTCTTGTCTTGTTTCGATCTTATGGGATTTAGGACAAGTCTTGATTAGGCTAGGACAAGGTCTAGTCAAATCAAGATAAATTTCTAAAGAGTTCCTGGATAAGTCTTGTCTAAAAAATTTCGTAAATTAGCAGGTCTTGTCCTATTTTAATCTGATGGATTAGGATAAGCCTAGACTAGGTTAGGACAAGACTTTTCTGACCTAGACAAGTTTCAGCCAGACTAGGACAAACCTATTCAAGGCTCTTTGGTGAGCTAAATCCAATTTGGCTCAGTCAAGATGACCTAGAAAGACTATAGAAGGAGAATGTTAGGCTCAATCATGTGCTAGCATGATTTTCTTGAACCTAATTAGAACTAATCCAAATCAATCGAACTGGATTAGCTCAATTGATGACATCTAAATCCAAACCCTTGTTTGTGTGATCCTGTTAGGTTCAATTCTATATGGTAATGGGATATGTCATGTTCTCCATCATCGACATCATCGAAACATCTTTCGATGGATCAAAACTCTTTCGATTCACTCAATTAGAATCATCGATCATCAAGATAATTCTAATTGTTCCCAAATCCACCAGTGACACATAGCAGCATATGGTGGCAACCTATAACTGAATAGCGAACCTCTCAGTGGAGCTACCTGTGTGATTGGGTTCTTCTATCATGAGCCTCGATGGAATTAGGGTTAAGGTAAACTTGTCAAATCCAACACCCATCATATGAATGAATCATTCGATTTGAGTCTGATGTGAAATTCTAATAGAAACTCCTTTCTATTATTTCACACTACCATGGCCATGGGTTTTAGGACTCGATCTTATGATCATCATAGGACTACTCTACCAAGGTTGATAGATCCCATCTTGGTGCAATCCAATTCCTACAATGCCAACATACACCTCAGAATTTCGAATGGCTATGAGATCGAGTTATGGTATAGTCAAACTATAACACCCTCAAGGTGAACTACCGATGCACCTCAGGTCAAATAACTAGACACACGTTACAGCATCAAGCTAGTCATCGATGAGAAGGTAGGCTCCCTTATGACTACTCGAGGTGGTCACGCTCAGTGCCCTCATTCTTTAATGAGTATCTATACTCTCGCTCCGATGTCTCCACACCATAGACTCAAGACTAATCTATCCTTAGAAAGCAATTGTACATCGATCTTCTGGATCAATCACCATCCTCATGATGATCCTACTATCGAGAGTAATTTATAAATTAATTATGATAACACATGCATTAAATTCTCAACTCTTGAGAATATATATTACCATGCCTATTAACTCAATGGATGTATCACAGACACTTTATATACATTGTGATAGAATAACTCAAATCCTAGTCCAACTTGGAATTATTTTTCCCTTGCAATATCCAATAAACCAATTAAACTTAATCTAATTAAATCCAAACCAATTCTAATTGAATCTAATTTAATTAGACTTGATCTCAGCCTAAATTTTTAATCAAATTGAGCCAATTAGCAATCTAATTGCTAATCAATCTTCGTGCAATACTTCATTAGTCAAACATTAATTATATTGATAGTTTGACCTAAGAACGATTCTCAATTATCGATTAACCATCTGATTATATTACAACCTCTAATGTGTATGACTCTATAGGTTCGAACCTAAGTCGGTAGCACAGGAATCAATTTTTGTACCAATTGAAGTAACCATCTAGCAATGGTTTCCAACGTCCAGATAGATCGAATGTATGCAAAACAACATTCTTAGAACCCTGGACCATGGTTACCATATAATTTATCCCTTTGATCAATAATGCTTAAGATGACTTCGAGTATGCTGTCAACAATCATACAAGTCATATTTATTGTGTCTCAAAATTTTACAAATTTTATGACTCCTCATGAGGATTATCCAGGCCTAGGTTTTGCTAAATTGATACACAACGAGTCATTGTCTTCCTGAAGTTAATCAAGAGTGGTCAATCCCGTCTTGACTCGCACACCGACTTCACAAGTTTGTCAAAAACTCATTGGATAAGTATTTGCCTCCTCAATCTGATCGAAGAATTTTAATACCTTTTTTAGTTAGTTTTTTTTATTTCATTATGGAATCATTTGAACATTTCAAATCATTCAGGCTAGATGTACCCATACCTAGATAGGTAATCTACAATTGTAATGAAATATTGATATTCTTGATATTATCTAACTTGGGTATTCATTAGATGTGTACATTATAGTTAACAGGCTGTGTAAATGCTAAATGTCATTTGTTTATTATCCATATATTATTATAATATCTTTCATAATGATATCATGATAATCTTCTTTTATTAATAAATGATAATCATCTTTGGCTAAAAGGCCATCAAAGATCATATTCATCATAAATGATGGATAATAGTGATAGTCACTTTAAATGATAATATTTGTATTGAAAATCAGCTTAATGATTTCTAAAGCTAGGATTTAAACTGGATTTCAATCCTAATGTTTAGGATACTATCACCATTTTTAATTTTTTTTTAACTTACCTTCAGTCCTTGCAACGAATTACATAAGACTACCGATATCCAATACCTAGGTAGTAGAATCACTGACAGAAAAATTTCAAGGTGCAATCATATAACATCCTTGATGAGCAACTCTTTGCTCCTTTCTCTTATTCAGCCTATTGGAATCAAGAGAAGCAAGATAATTCTTCTTCCTATGACCTTGCTTCTAGAAATAAAAGCACCCTGCCTGATTTGGGTCAGTCTTGAACTTTTTTGTTTTCACTAGACTTAGAAGCCTCAGCATGAACCCATTCATACTGCTGAACTAAATTCAACTTTCGATACTAATTATCGAAGTTGGATCCAGTAAGTCATCATTATCTAAAAGTGATTGAAGCAATTAGGGTTTAGCCTTAATCTATAAGAAAAGAGAACAATGATCTATTGTATATGAATTATTTTAAGCCTAGAGACTTGGACTTTAGTCTAAATATTCTTCTAATATTTTATTTGAATTAGTAGCCTCTACCTCTAATTTAGGAATTACTTTAATTTTTTAGTAGGTACTAGAATCGACATAGACTACACACAAGCCCGACTTTGGCTTGTCAACCCATGTGCATCTATGGGTAGTGTTAGTGCAAAATGTGGTTGACACCAAAATTCGCACTGGAGTCAGAGAGGAGGAGGTTGTCGCTGACGACCTGCAAAACAATCTTGACTGGAGTCAGGGGTGGTGGCCCAAGCAAAATCCTCCGACGATCAAGTCAGCTCTTTTGGCCAACAAAAATGGAGTGCTTAGAAAAAAAAATGGTAGTGTCTCGAGAGGGAGAAGAGTGCTTAAGACAAATGTATCTGAAGGATTCCTTTTATAGATGGAGCCTATAACAAATTGATGGTGATAGCTGTAACTATTGAGTAGTGGGCCGTTCAAGCCACATGGAGTTTGTTGCGGAGAGTGATGTCCGATGTCGTGACGTGCCAGTCTGTTGGGATTTAATAGTTGAAGTTCCGAGGAGGTAGGCACCGACAGTGAAGAGCTTCAAGTTTCATCAATTCTAGAGGAATTCAAACTCATTCAGGGTTATTTGTGTGTAAGTGGGTTCATGCTATACAGATTGCTGGATCCGCATAGGCATGGAGGCCCTTCTAGGTGACTATAAGAAGTTCAGTCGGAAGAGGCTCAGAAGTCCATTGGATAAATCCTGAAGGAAGTCTACTGGAGGAATCCGAAAGAAGGTCTGTTGGAAGGATTCGGTAGGAGTTTGACTAATGGAGGAGTCTGGCCATCGGCAAAGTTTGGAAGACTTGCGATCGAAAAAGGTCGGCTGGAGGAATGTTGAAAGGAGACTGCCTGGGATGGAGAAGTTTGGCTAAAGAAGAAGTTCGGAAGACTTACGATCGAAGAAGGTCGGCCAGAAGAATGTCGAAAGGAGACTGCTTAGGATGGAGAAGTTCGGCTGAAGAAGAAGTTCGGAAGACTTGCGATCGGGGAAGGTCGGCTGCAGGAATATCGAAAGGAGCTTACTTGGGATGGAGAAGTCTGGCTAAAGGAGAAGTTTAGAAAACTTGCGATCGGGGAGAGCTAACTGCCTAGGGTGGTGGAGCTCGGCCACTCCTACCATTCAAACTCATCTGGGCAAGGTTCAGTGGGATCTTGCAAATTTGGTCGAGGGTCAATCTTGGTCGTCACCATTGGATGGGATCATTCAGCAATCGGATATCTGGCTGAACTTCAGCAGGAGTGGGTTCATCCCTAACAATAGTCCCCCCACTCTTGAGTTTGAAATTCGAAGGAAGGGAGAGTAGATGCTGTTGCCAAAGTTTTGTTTGGCTTCCCACGCTCATCAGGACGAGACGTTTTGGCTTTTACCATGCTGGTGTTGAAGCTCTTTAAATTTGAAACAACTTCGAGAAAATGGCCTTTCAAATTTCCCACCGCAACATTGCCCTAGGTATGGCATAATTAAAGATTTAACCATTGCCACTCCCTAGCCAAGATGAGTGGGACACGCAGTGCACACAGATCGGCCAAAGGCGACTCGCAATCATAACCACCTCGGGCCTCTTTTCGGCTATTTAAGGCCTTCTTCCTTCGAAACCTATTTTGCTCGAGTCTCCTTCTTCCTTTGGCTCTTGCTCTTCTTCTGTCTGAGAGTTTCAATTCCTTCCTTCATCTTCCCTGGTTCCAGGCATTCCTCCATCCGATTCCTACCACACCCATCATCTCTTTGTCATCCCCAACCAACTTAGGTTAGCCTCTCAACACCTATTGTCAATTACTCTTGCTTCTTTTACTCCTTGTTCTTTCGGTTTTTCCATACAAGTTTTTGCACTTTGTTTTTTTCTACTTTTCGGAGTTTTTCGGGGGGGGGGGAGGGGGGGATGTTTACTTTGATCTATATTTCTTTCGAAGCTTTCCAATCTGCCAATTCTTGGAGCTTGTCTGAACCAGCCTTTCTAGACCCTACCCCACTGACCAAGATTGAGCCCAGGAACATGTCCCATCAACCTTTCATTCCGGACACCATCCCTTTCGTCCTCACCTTAAACAACCTTTCCCTCATCAGGATTCTGTATGGGATCCCGTCGGAGTACGACCTTGAGATCCCAGAGTCAGACGAGTGCACCAGTTCACCTCCGATCGGTCGATTTTGTTTGTATTATGAAGTCTTGCATGCTGGGCTTTGACTTCCACCTCCTCCCATCATAGTCATCCTATTTTGCTTTTTGAACATCTCCTTTGCCTCCGTAGTACCGAACTTCTTTTGGTTCGTAATCGACTTTCTTTTCCTTTGTCGTCTGGCTGAAGTTCAACCGACAGTCTCTTTGTTCCAAAATTTCTACACCTTCAAACGTCATCCTTCCACAAAGGACTGGTGGTACTTCTTCCCTCAGTTCGGTAAGAAGGATTTGCTGAATGGTGCTCCTTCTTTCATTCATAACTGAAAGGAGAAGTACTTCTTCGTCCGATGCCCAATCCTGCTGCTTGACCTCCCCCCCTGGGGCTTTCTTAGGGAATCCATCCATCGAGCTCCTAGCTTGGATGGAGCCGACCTCGAGTCTTCTAACAGGCTCAATGCTTACCGAGCTCCTGATCTCTCCAAGCTTTTGAAGGAATAGACCTTATTTAACCTTGGCCTGAGCCCTCTTGATCCTATCGGTATTAAAGACATTTGCATACATGTATGACTTTTATGAAATTTGACGCATACCTCGGCTGATTGCAATTTTTTCTTTGCTGCAGAAATGGACTTCGATGTCGTCGAGAGGCTCACCAAGGGCCTGTATGCCAAGAAGAGAAAAAGAGGGCTCTAGGCAAAAGCTCGAAAAGGGTGAAGGTCAACAGCCCCAGCTCTGAGGTCCCAGATATCCCCGCAGCTACTCCCAAAGTCACTCCGAGCATCGAGGTCCTCTCAATCAATGAGGGCAACGTTGGGGGTGAGGACCCTCAGGTCTCCTCGCTGGGGGGCTGGTGTCGGATCCCCTCAACGAGAGGGTCGGAGACGACAAGAAGAAGGATAGGGCTGCTATTGCGAAGATGGCCCAAAAGGCTTATCTAGGTGGGTCGAGCGACAGCGGTGGTGACGACCTAGGGGCAAACCCCTTCGGCAATTCAGAGATCATCCGAGACCTGATCAACAAGTTTGTCCTGCTCGGAGAGGTGGACCACCTAGCCAACCTCGACCAGACATAGTTCGTTTGGGAATCCCATGGAACTTTCCTCAAGGTAGTCATCTTGCCATGTTGCCCCTTCATCGTATATTTATATTTATCATTTTTATCTTACCATGACTCATCCATGGTAGTTGGGCCATCACATACTTTCTCACCTCAAGAGGATAAGTCTCCAGGAGGTGGAAGCGTCGAAGGTCCAGGGGGACCTTCGGGCTGAGGTTGATTGCTTGTGCGGAAAGGTCATTGAGGCCGAGCACCTCGTGGAGGAGAAGGTGGCAGAAAATGAGGATCTTCGGGGGATGCTTCGAAGAGAGGAGCTCATCTTGATCAGGCTTAAGGCCACATTGATCTTGGAGGAGTAGAAGAAGGAGGCCAAGATCAGAGTCACTGAGCTGGAGGCTCAAATGTCGAAGTCCACTTCGGAGGTGGCTGCCAGAGCCATGGAGGAGTTCAAAGCCTCCTCCGAAATGAAGGAGTTGAACATCACATTCGGCTAGGAGACGTTCATAAAGGGCTTCAAACTCTATGAAGGCAGGGTGGCCTAGAGGTTTTTTAAGCTCGACCTTAGCTTTTTAGAGGAGGAATCTGACGAAGAACTGGGGCCAACCGGAGCTGCAGCCGACTCCTCTCCCATCAAAGTAGTCCTTGACTCCTCTGATCCTGCTGCCAAGGTGCCCAAGCCCATGCAGGAGCCCGCAATCACTACCAAAGCATCGATTGAACCCGCTCTAGAGTCCACGATTGTCCTTGGAGTGCTGATCTCCCCCACTGCTTTCCATCTAGAGGTCGGGAGCCTTTGATAGTTGTATATTATTATTTTATTCTTTTTTTTGGTCCCTGAAAGTTTTTTGTTAAATGAAAGTGAGTTTACTTTTGTCCATGCCTTTTCTCATATTGATGTTGTGCCATGTGTTATCCAACATCCTTTCAATAACTAGAGTCATAACCCACCAACCCCAGTTGATGCTGACCCCTTACCTCAAAGAGTTCTGCTTAAACCTCTAATAAAAAGCTTAAAGGAGGTACACCACCTAAAGAAAAAGTTGAAGAGGGGGGAGGACGACCTTTCAAGCTTCTTGGAGGAATGCTTTAGAGAGGACTAAAGAGGTCACTCGCCATCATAATATGCATATAAAGGACTCCATGAGCTTCAGCATCCAAAAAGGCAGCTTCGAGAAGGAGATCGTCAAGCTCAAGAAGAATGTCAGTGATAAATCCTGGGCACTAACAACGAAGATTAGCTATCTCAAAGCCAATCTTAAGATGATGAGAGAGAAGATCCATCTACTGGAGGGGAGTTCACCATGGTCTACCGACAAGGCCCGGTATGAGTGGGATTGGTCGAAGAGGTTCTCCGTACTTCAGAAGCAACTGCATGACATCGAGCTTACTTATGATACCTACCGATTGGATTAGAGCGAGAGGATATCCTAGCTTGAGCAAAGGCTTCGTGCTGCTAACAGCGAGGTAATTTGGCTCCAAAAGCAACTCGATGACTGTCTCCAATCCGGCATGAGCGAGAGATCAGAGTAGGTTGCTTCCTTAACGAGGACTCTGGGTGAGCTTTTGGAAGTAGTGGGGAGGGAGAAGATCGAGGTTCAACAGCTAAGGATCTAGCTATTGTATGAGCAGCAAGCCGTTAAGCTGAGGCTAAGTCGGAAGTCCTAAGGAAGTAGGGGCGGGAGCTGGTGGACAAGTTCAGGCACATCAATAGAATGTATATAGATGGCCTAAATAAGAAGAAGGAGCTTGAGGAGGAAATCCTTAGGCTAAAGCAGTCTCTGATGATGGTGGAGGTTAACAACCCAAAGTCTGAGGGTTTCGGGCCTCTTTAGAACTTTGTCATTTTTCCTTTTCCCTTTTTTGTACATGGTCTCGTGGACCTTTGCTTTGTAATGTACTTTGGTTATAATGAAGGAATATTTTCTTCGATCGACTTCTTGCTTTGTTTAGATTCAATGCTTGTTGATTTTCTTGTTCTTCTCCTTTGCTATGACTTTTGCTGAAATGATTGTTTAAAAAGTAATTTTCTCCCATCCTTTTATAGTAGGAGATTTTTACCTACGCTGGGATGAGTTTATCCTTTCATGTTCGACTCTGTCGATTTTCCTTCGTCCTTTCATCAAGACGAGGTCCTTCCTCTCACCTAAGGTAATCGAGGGTCTTTCTGCAGGGGGACATTAGGGCTATTGTTAGGGCCTCGCCCCTCACCTCATCTTAAGTTAATGAGTCTTTCGACTTTGCTCATGTTAGGATGAGGTCCTCCTTCTATTCCTAGCATGGCTATAGGGGTGCATTAGAGCAGCTGTCAGGGCCTCTCCCCTCATCCCATCTTAAGTTAACGAGGCCTTCAACTTTGCTCATATTAGGACGAGGTCGTCCTATTCCTAACATGGTTGTAGGGGCGCATTGAGGCCGCTGTTAGAGCCTCTTCCCTCATCCCATCTTAAGTTAACGAGGTCTTCGACTTTGCTCATGTTAGGATGAGGTCCTCCTCCTATTCCTTAACATGGCTGTAGGGATGCATTGGGGCCACTGTCAAGTCCTCTCCCCTCATCCCATCTTAAGTTAATAGGGCCTTCGACTTTGCTCATGTTAGGATGATGCTTATGTTAGGACGAGGTCTTCCTCCTATTCCTAACATGGCTATAGGGGCGCATTGGGGCTGCTGTCAGGGCCTCTCCCCTCATTCCGTCTTAAGTTAACGGGGCCTTCGACTTTGCTTATGTTAGGATGAGGTCCTCCTCCTGTTCATAATATGGCTATAGGGGTGCATTAGGGCCGCTGTCAGGGCCTATCCCCTCATTCCATCTTAAGTTAGTAGGGCCTTCGACTTTGCTCATGTTAGAATGAGGTCCTCCTCCTATTCCTAACATGGCTACAGGGACGCATTGGGGCTGCTGTTAGGGCCTCTCCTCTCATCCTATCTTAAGTTAACAGGGCCTTTGATTTTGCACATGTTAGGATGAGGTCCTCTATTCCTAACATGACCGTAGGGTGCATTGGGGCCACTGTCAGAGCCTCTTCTCTCATCCCATCTTAAGTTAATGAGGCCTTCAACTTTGCTCATGTTAGTATGAGGTCCTCCTCATATTCCTAACATGGCTGTAGGGGCGCATTGGGACCACTATTAGGGCCTCTCCCCTCATCCCATCTTAAGTTAACGAGGCCTTTGACTTTGCTCATGTGAGGACGAGGTCATCCTCCTCACTACTACAAAAAAAGGCTACGATAGCGGTTTGTAACCACTACCATAGCCCAAAAAATCGCTGCCATGGCTATGGCAGTGATTTTCTAACTGCTACTACTGCGGCTGTTGCCATAGCTCTATGACAGCAATTGTTAGAACCATTACCATAGATGGCCTATTGCAGCAGTTTATAAACCACTGCTATAGATTGACCTATCGCAATGGTTATGTAACCGCTGCCATAAGATATCTATAGCAGCGATTTCTTAACCGCTGCCATAGGTCTAGTGTGGCAGTTGGCATTGGACCTATGGCAGCGATTGGCACGGATATGATAGCGGTAATAATCCTATAGCTTTTAAGTTCAGGAATTACTTTGGTATTCTCTAATTGGGGATTCTTAGATGAAACATTAGATTGATAATTTAATCCAGGTGGTTGGTGGTCATTAGGTGGGTTGTTTGAAATTGGTAGGTTCGATAGTTGATCTAGTTCTCTCCTCATGTTAGACTCAACTAATTATCCTATTTGAGCTTCTAGTCTGACGATAGATTGCTGTTGAGTTAGAATTAATTGTTGAAGTTGGTTAAATCTATCATCAGCTAGATTGGTCTGTTGAGGAGGTGGGTATGAAGGTTGATTATAATATGATGGCTGGTTAAACTGACTAGGCTGACCATTATTATAGGCATAATTTTGATAATTTTGCTCAAGTGAAATTTGGGTCTGAGCCTGAGTCTGTTGGGATGTCCAAGAAAAATTAAAGTTACTCCAATCTGAATTATATGAATTTGAAAATGGGTCATTAATCAATTTGGAGTATTCTTGAGCAGCTTGAACTTGTTCTTGGATAAAATACGAAAACTGTGCAGTCATAGGATATTTACTTACATGATGGGTTGGACTAGCATAGATTGAATAACTCTCCTGATAATTAGAAGATTGTTGACCTAGGGTTAGGAGTTGATCTATTTTCTGATCAAGAAGGTCAACTTTACCTAATTTTTGGAAAATTAGATTCATATTAGCCATTTGATTATTATGTTTAATGTGAATCAACCATTCAATTATGTTCAACTAAATCAGAAAAAATGATTTCCTACCATGCATGTATTAGTGTAACCCTAATGTATGGTTTAAAAATTTTTAGAATATTTTTTTTTATTTTTTTATTATTATTATTATTTTATTATATTAAAAATTAATTTTTTTTTAATTATTTTTATTTGTTAATTTTAATTTAATTTAATTTAATTTAATTATTAATTTTTAGTTAGTTTAATTTTTATTTTATTTTATTTTTATTTTATTTTTAGAGTAAGAAGAAGAAAGAAAGAAGAGTTCTAAAGAAGAGGTCCTAAGGAGTCCTAGAATTAAGAAGAAAGAGAAGAATTAGGTTTAATTAGGTTTGATGTTGGTTAGCAATCAAGTTGGTCAATCAATCTTGACTAAGGGTTATCCTAGATCTAGACAGCTCCTAACTGCCACGGTCACCTTCAAGCCCTCCAAGTGTAGGATTAGCCAATCAACTGGCCAGGTAAGTGTAAGGTTGGTGGGAGTCCCTCCGTTGCTTGCCTTAGACACCAATTGTGCTTGGCCAGGTAAGCGAACGGAACCAATTAGAAACCACCTTCCTTCGGGCCCAATCGTCCCTGAACCACTTTCCTAGACACCAGTCAAATTGATTAACCCTAACTTGGTTCAACTCTTTGGATTCCTTGTCCTATTGAGCTCGAGTTCCTAGGGTTGATGTCTAATTGATTTTAAAATTAAAGGCTTAGGTCAATGCAGGATGCTGGTTGGTTGTTTGTGGGCTAAGGAAGGGTGATCAAATCCCCACCTTATCTTGTTTAATTGGATTGTGCCCTTAATTTAATTTAATATGAATATGCATGAAAAAAAAAAAATTTAATCAAAGGATTTTATGCAATTTAAACTAGATGCATGCAACTAATTGAATTTTGAAAGGCTTACCTTGCCTCCAGCAATCATCAAAAAAAAAATAAAAATAAAAATAAAAATAAAACTAATATGATGCATGCTCTAAACAGTTAGGATTTCTAATATTATCATGAGGCTTTTAATTAGGTTTAAATAAATATTTTTTTAAATTAATTTAAAAATAAAATAAATAAATAAATAAATAAAAAGAAAAGGGGACTAGGGTTAGGATTGATCTCACCAGGCAAAACTTCTGATTCTTTTTGTTCTTTTTTTTTTTCCTACAAAATAATAAAAAAAAATTAGCAAGAAAAAAAAAATTTTATTTATAATTTATTTATAGAAAAATCAAAGAGATCAAAAATTTAATATCCGTGCCTTCCCCGGCAACGACGCGCCAAAAACTTGATAGGGACACGATGCTGTCGTTAAGACACCGTGTTTATCAGTTTAATTTGACTTCTTAAAATTATTAAAAATACGTAAATAGTAGTGAGTCGGGTCGAATCCACAGGGAAGGTAGTGTTTTTAGATTTAAAATCTTTGATTTTTTTTAGAAGAAAAAGAAAATGATTTGAATTTTGAAATAAAAACTGAAGTCGGAAGATTGATAATAAAAATTAAAAGATGTAGGAATTTAAATTTGGTACTAAGATCTACTAGTTAGATCTTAGCATCTACTTGCAAAGCAATAATTTAAAGTGCAGAAATTAAATTGCAATAAAAAAAGCAAAAAATTAAAATATAAAAATAAAAATTTTTATTAACTAAAATTTTAGAATTTAAATACATAAAATTTAAAAAGAAAAGATAATAAAATAAAATAGCCTGATCTCTGATCTTGGATCGGCATTGGCAGAAAGATGGTGTAGAAGCTCGGCTCTTCTTCTCGGCACCCGTTGCTTCGAAGCAGCCTTTAACCCATAGCCTGGCTTCGCCCTATACCAAAGCTTCACCTTGATCGGAGATATCAATTTTTGATGGCCTGGGGTCCTTTTTATAGAGCTAGGAGGGCTGGATATTTTTTCTAAAGGCAATATGGGACTAATAGCCTTTGTAATCATAAAAATACAAAGAAATTCGGATAAAATTTGAATCAAAATAGCTCTAATATGACTCTGCTAAATCTGATAAAATCTAGCCGTTCAACAGAAATCCAACGGTCCAAAAATCATCAAAATTGGATGCAGATAAGCTTAGATCGGGTCGGATTAAATTCTGACCGTTGGATCGCGCTTGATCGAGGAAATCTGGCCGCAAATCATGCTTCGGGAGTCTTGATCACCGCCGGCAGCATTCTGGACCGTCGGATCATCGCCTGGATCGAGCGCTATCGTCCGATGGTGATCCGCGTGATGTTTGTATCTGAATAAAATTCGGAAGCAACCACAGCCGTCCGATCCTGACCGTAAACAACCACATCCGTCCGATCGCGCAATAACTGTTCCCATGGACCGCGTGGACTGGCCGCACCGCACACCGCAATCAATCAGCGCCGCTGTTATCGGATGAAAAGACTAAATTATCCTTGTGAGCCGCGATAAATTTCTGTAGACCCTTAAGGGGTCTAGGTCCACCACGTGGCAATCTCTGATTCACCGGAATTTGCTGAGCTGGCGGTCCACGCCTAGATCGTGGACCGGCTGATGGCTTCAACGGCTGAGTCGGCTTGATGGTTCGGCTTGGCTTGGTGGCTCGGCTTGCGGAGCCGGCTGAGCCATTTTCTTTTTTATTTAATTTTTATTTATTTTATATTTTTAAAAATTCATATCTTTTTTATTTTAGCTCCGTTTTACTTGAAATTTATTTTGTTGTGATCAAAAAAATGAGCTCTTTCTATTGATAATAAAATTTTATTTTTTAATTTTTATTAATTTTTATTATTTTTTAATTAATTTTTTAATTAATAAAAATATGAATTTTTCAAAAATTATATATAAATTGATTAATATTTCTTAAAAATTAATATAAATTAATAAATTAATACTTTTATTAATAAATTTATGATATTTATCACCTTCTCGACACAAATTTATCAAAAATCAGTTATAAAATTATTCTAATCGAACATATATATAGTGTAAACATATAAAATTTATAAATATAATTAAGATGCACGTACATACCTATATCTCCTTCTATATTCGATCCCTGATGGCAGCATCCATCAAACGCCAGTCTCTAGGCTCTATAGAAATGATGTCCGACCATCTCACAAGCATTCCAAAAAAGGAATGCATCTTCTGTGCGGTCTCCCCTATCGGCATCCCCTTCGCATCATACTACACCATCACCTGATGTTGGTGGTTCCACACGTGTGCCATTCATGTGGGACCGTAAAATATCCAACTGGATGACACACCTGCAATGCAAATATGTTATGCAAATATATAAGTATACAAATACTATATAAAAAATAAAGTTGTGCTAATATAATAAAAACGTACACTCAGATGCCTGCGATGGTAGAGGCTCAGCTATCGATGGAGTAGATATCAGTAATGAAGGTCCCTGAGCAGTCGATGTCGAGGTGGATGGAGTATGCTTCGACTGCTCCTCGGATGCTGAACTGCACGTAACCCATCGAGAGGCAGGGGTGAAAGCTAGATGGCGTTTCGATGCCATCGTGACCTGCAACGTTAATTAACATTAATCAATATAATATCGTGATATATCAAATTCTATTCGCTCGAAAGTCAAGCCGGCTCCATGCTTGAGACAATTGGCTCCATGCTTGAGACATCCGACTAGGATCCTCCTCCAGTCAGCTCGATCACGGCCCAAGTTGACTTGGCTATGTATCCGAGCCAGCTCGACTGTGTGCCATCTCCTCGATCACTCCCTCTCTCCCTCTATCGATCTCTCTCACTGGCAACGGCACCGAGGCCAAACCCCTCCCTCCCAGCTTTTTCTTCTCTCAATCTTCTTCTCTTCCTCTCTCGATCTCCCTCATCGGTGAGATTGGACCAAATCCCTCTCTCTCACACTCTCTCAATCTCCCTCGCCGACAAGGCCGGACCCCATCCCTCCTAGTGATGCCGGTGAGGCTAGACCCCCTCCCTCCCTCTCTCTTTCTCTCGATCTCCCACTCTCCCTCTCTCGATCTCCCTCACCGATGAGGCTGGATCCCCTCCGTCCCAATGATGGCAATGAGGTCGGACCCCCTCCCATCCTCTCTAAGGTACAGACCCATCGGGTATTAAGATTTGGATTCGGTATCAGTAATTAAAATTGGATCCTGATCTGAATATCCAAGTTTCAATCTGAATCCAACCCATTGACAAATCTAGTCCATAGCCACCGATATGGCACGGCCCAAGGCTACCACCACGGCACAGCCTAAAAACTATGACATGCAGATAATTATAATATTTATAATAAATATTAATAATATTTATTATAAATATTCTATAAATTATTATAAATATATATAATTAATAAATAATACTATAAAATTAAAAAAAAAGGTTATATCTATGGCTATAGAGAGCGGGTCGCACCGAAAGCTCTGAGGATTGTCGACGATGATGCTAGAGAAGGACAACGGCACTAGAGATAATCTACAAAATAAAAGCAAGATAGTGAGATAGAGAAAAGAGAAAAAGAGAAAAAAGAGAGAAAGTAGGGGCGGCCGGAGAATGGATGACAGGGGGAAGGGGGCATAGTTGCGAGGAGGCCGAAGGAGGCTTCACACTCGAATGGTGGGAGGGTTCGAATGGTTTGTGGTGGTGTTGGGGGGGTGGGTTTTGCGAGGGCCAAAGGAGGGGTCGGATGGGGGTTCACCAGAGGGGGGGGGGTGGGGTTTCGTGGGGCCGAGCGAGGGTGGAGGGGGCTCATCGGAGGGGGTTTTGGGGGGGCCAAGGGAGGGTCAGATGGATGGGTGGGAGGCCGAGTGGGGGATGGCGGGTGGTGGGAGGGGTGGCCGAGGATGGGTGGGCCGAAGAGGGAGGGGGAAGGAGGGGCAATGCCGGTCGAAGGGGAAGGAGGGGCGATGCCAGTTGGGGGGAGGAGGGGCGACGACGTCGATCGAGGGGAGGAGGGGCATTGCCGGTCGTGGGGGAGGAGCCTCATCGGCTATGAAGAGGAGGGGTAAAGAGAGAGCGAGAGAGATTGAGTGCACATGGGAGGGAAGAAAAAATTTGGAGATTTTTAACCTGACCAACGGCAGCGGTTATTGAACCGCTGCCATAGATCTACGACAGCAGTTATCCAAAATTACTGCCATAGATCTATGGTGGTGGTTCTGTAACCGCTATTGTAGATCTATAATAACGGTTCTTGATAACTGCTGCCATAGGTGAAAAATGATGTTTTCTCATTTTTCTCAAAATATTACATAATTTTAAAATTTAATGCCCATCTTCACCATTCATTATCTAAATAATTATCATTAGAGTGTCATCACAGAAGATTGCCTCGATCCGATGGCCCTAGCTTCATCAATCTGAAAAATTCGATTTCGATGATCATGAATGATGATGCAATGATCTGATAGATGGAGATTTTTGATGGATCCAAAAACTTGCAATGATGATATCGATGATGTTTGTAGCATACTATCAAAGATTCACTTCAATCGGATATCGTTATCATGGTCAATTTATTATGGAATGAATTCGGTCGTTAAATTAGAAACAAGAGATCAAAGGATTAAATGGCATTCAATTATAAGATAATTTTTCAGTTAAATGATCTTTGTTATAATTTTAAATATTTTATATTATGATGATAGAAAAATTCAAATCATTTTCATATAAACTATTCACATTAAGCAGATATTGCATGAGCACGAGCATAACAATCAGTGAAGTTTCAGAATGGTTATCAGGAGAAGTATAGTTTTAGATCGTTCTTCATCTCACAAATTAAATTTTATAATCACCATCATAAAAAATGATTAAAGTAGTAGCCAAAATTATTTATAAAAAAAATTATCTCATAATCGAGCACCGTTTGGTCCTTTGATCAATCATTTATCATTTAATGGTCGAAACTAACCTATACTAAATTGACCAAGATAACGATATCCGATTGAAGTAAAACATTGATAGTATGCTACAAACGTCATCGAGATCATCGTTGCAGGTTTTCGGATCCATCAGAGGTCTTCATCTATCAGATCATCGCATCATCGTTCGTGGTCATCGAAATCAAATTTTTCTAATCGATGAAGCTAGGGCCATTGGATCGATGCAACCATTTGTGATGACACTCTAATGATAATTATTTAGATAATGAACAGTGAAGATGGGCATTAAATTTTAAAATTATATAATATTTAAAAAATAAAAAAAAAATATATGGTAGTGGTTACAATTAACCGTTGTCATAAATCAGATTATAGTAGCGGTTCCTACTAGCCGCTGCTATAGGTCTTGACTTATGGCAGCGGTTATAATGAGCTATTGCTATAGATCAATCTATGGTAGCGAATTTTTGTAACTGCTACTATAGGTCTGACCTATGGCAGCGATTTTCGTTAACTGCTGCGATATGTTAGACCTATAGCAGCGGTTACAAAAACTGCTACTATAGGTTCGACCTATAGCAGTAGTTAACGAAAACTGCTATCGTAGGTGCTATGGCAGCAGTTTTGAAAATCGCTGCTATAGTAAGCACTGTCATAGGCCATTTTTGTAGTAGTGCCTGTTCCTAACATGGCTGTAGTAGTGCTTTAGGGCAGCTATCAGGGCCTCTCCCCTCATTCCGTCTTAAATTAATGAGGTCTTCAACTTTGCTCATGTCAGGATGAGGTCCTTATCCTATTCCTAACATGGCCACTTTTGATCATTTTGGGGAGCTATTTCCTATCGTCACATGATTTTTGCAATGAAAACCATAATATTGGAATAGAGGAGTTTTATTAAAGGCAAATCATTGGTAATACATTCTTAAATTTTTTGAATTCTATGGCCATGGGAGTGTCTCTCCTCTAAGCTCCTTCAAGCGATAAGTCCCGGATCAGATGACCTCCTCTACTTCGTATGGGCCTTTCCAATTTGGAGTGAGCTTTTCTTGATTCTGAGATTGTGAAACATCTATTCACCAAAGTACCAAGTCCTCCATTTTGAATGTTTTGTCTTTGACTTTTGCTTATAAGCTGCCATCCGAACTTAGACTTTTTCCCATTTTTCCTCCAACAAGTCGAGGTTAATCCTAAGGTTCTGTGAGTTATGCTACTCATTAAATGCCATGACTGGTGCTGATGGAAGTTTGAGTTCTATTGGGATGACCGCTTCCGTTCCAAAAGCTAAGGCAAATAGGATCTACCCAATTAGCAATCTTTGGATAGTTTGGTATGCCCAGAGCACATGATAAAGTTCATCCACCCAAGTCCCTTTTGCTCTTTCAAGTCTTGCTTTGATACTTTGCAGCAGGATTCTATTTATTACTTCAGCTTCACCGTTTGCTTGTGGATGGGCAACTGATGTAAAATGGTGGGAGATGTTCAAATCTTCGTAGAATTTGACAAATCGTGCTCCAGCAAATTGCCACCCATTATCTGTTATGAGGGTTTGAGGCAAGCCAAATCTGCAAATGATCGACTTCCAAGTGATGTTCTATATTTTTGCTTCAATAATTTTCGCTAGAGATTTAGCCTCGACCCACTTTATAAAATAACTTATTGCCACCAAGGAAAACTTATGCTGTCCAGATGCCATGAAAAAAGATTCGTGTATGTCCATCCCCCCTTGAGCAAATGTCCATGGGGCGCTCAGGGGTGTAAGTTCAAAAACTGGCTGCCTTTAAATATGTGCATTTCTCTGACAGCGATCACATTTCTTGACATACTCCACAGAATCATGGTACAAGATCGGTCAATAGTAATCCTGCCAAAGTAGTCAGTGTGATAAGGATCTAGCCCCCACATGACTTCCACAGATTTCTTCATGCACTTCCCACATGGCAAAGTCGGCTTTTGAAGGCCTGAGACATCTCAAAAGCGGTAATGAATATGATCTTTTGTACAGCTTGCCTTCATACAAAACATACCGAGAGGCTAGATTTCTAAGTTTTCGAGCTTCCTTCAAGTCATGAGGAAGAGCTCCATCCTTAAGATAAGCAACCAATGGGTCAATCCAATATGGCTCATGGTCGATCTACATTACAGACTATTGTTCTTCCAAACTCGGATGTTTCAAGACTTCAAAGAAGACTTCCTTGGGCAGCTCAGTCGGGGATAATGTTGCCAGCTTCGAGAGAAGGTCAGCCCTAGAGTTTTCTCTGTTGGGATCTGCCTGATGCCAAAATTGTTGAAGGCCGGAGTCAGGCACTTCATTTTCTTAAGATATTTTATTATGCTTTCTTCTTGAGCCTCATAATCACCACTAACTTATCCGACCACCAATTGAGAATCACTATAGACTTGGAGTCGATCTAGTTCCACTTCTTTGGCGATCCTTAATTCTGCAATCAAAGCTTCATATTCGGCCCTATTATTTATGGTAGAAAATTTGAAGCACAGCGCATATTCAGTGATGACTCCTGCTTGATTAACCAATATCAGCCCTATGCCCGCACCAGAAGTATTGGATGAGCCATCTACATATAGAGCCCAAAAATCTTCAGGGAGGTCAGCTCTTTCCTTGGAGGAACTTGGTTGTAACCAGAGAAACATTGACTTCAATCTGTTCAGGCTTGGCTTCATCCTGAATGGTGTACTCAACTATAAAATCTACCAAAATTTGGACTTTAATCGATGGCCAAGGTCGGTAGTTGATGTCAAACTTTGTGAGCTCAATTTCCCATTTCACTATTCTTTCGGAGGCATCCATTCGATGAAGAACTATCTTGATTGTTTGATCAATGAGGAGGGTTATGGTATACCCTTGGAAGTAAGGTCGAAGTCTTTAGGCTGCAATCAGTAGGGCATAAGTTAGTTTTTCTAACTTAGTATACCTAATCTCAGCGTCCCTCAAGATTCAGCTTATGTAGTTGATCGGTCACTATACTTTTGCCTCTTCTTTGACTAGGACTGCCATAAGGGCTGCAGGAAAGATCGCTAGGTACAAAAATAATTCCTCTCCAGATTCAGGCTTTGCTAATAGGAGTGGTGAACAAATATAGTCCTTAAGCTATTTAAAGGCTTGTTGACATTTGGTAGTCCAGCAGAAGTTCTTTGGCCATTTTAGGATCTGAAAGAAGGGCATGCATCGCTCGACCGACCTCGAGATGAAGCAGTTCAGGGCTGCCACCTTTCCAGCCAAGCACTAAACTTCTTTGATTGATTTTGGAGCAGTCATCTCTTGAATGGCCCGAGTCTTCTCTGGATTTGCTTCAATTCCATGCCTCAACTCCATGTATCCCAAAAACTTTTTCGAAGTCACATCGAAGGTGCACTTGGTTGGATTCAACTTCATTTTATACCTCCATGTTGCGGTTGATCTTCTTGAAGATTTTATTGATCAGGCGCTGGTATATTTCTCCTGCATTTTTTAGTCCAAAAGACATAAACCTATAATAGTAAAGACCACGATCAATAATAAAAGCAGTTTTCTCCTCATCCTCTGATGCAATTCGGATTTGGTTATAGCCAAACAAGGCATCCATGAAAGTGAGGAGCTCATAGCCCAAGGTCGCATCCACCAGCTGATCAATTCTGGATAGGGGGTAGCTATTTTTTGGGTAGGCTTTGTTCAACTTTTTGAAGTCTATGCACATTCTTCACTTACCGTTCGCCTTTTTGACAAGCACGACATTGGAGACCCAGTTCGGATAGTTGACTTCTCGGATGAATCCAGTCTTAAAGAGCTTATCAACTTTCTCTATAATTACTTTCTACCTCTCTGGAGCATGGCTGCACATCTTCTCTTTCGCTGGCCGATGTTTAGGTTCAACAGCCAGGCGATATTCCATGACCTCCGCATCTATCCCAAGCATATCATCAAGGACCCAAGCAAAAATATCTACATTCCTCTGTAGAAATTCAACAAACTTCTCTCGTATCTCTTCTGCTAGGTTGGAGCCAATCTGTAGCATATGCTTCGCATTCTCGTCATTCAATGGGATGGAAATAAGGTCTTCCATAGGCTCTCCCCACTCTTCTATTAGATTGTCGTGGACATCCAACCCATCGATCGGACATGGACCTGGCCACTCACCCCTCTCAAGATAATTGAATAGCAATGCCTCTCTAGGGCTTGATCTTCTCTGACTTCTCCGACCCCATAGCTTATTGGGAACTTCATTTTCAAGTAGTATGTCAACACTACTGCCCGAAATGCATTTAGACCAAGTTGGCTGAGGATTGCATTATAAGCTGATGGAGCTTTTACTACCAAGAAGTCCACCTATGCCCTAGACTATTTTGGGTATTGTCCTACAGCCACAACCAAAGTTATTACACCTTCAACTAGTATTGCATCACTAGTGAAGCCAACTAATGGGAAGTTCATTGGTCCAAGCTGACTATGAGATATAGACATTTTGGAGAAAGCATCATAAAATAAGACATCGATCAAACTTTCATTATCAATAAGGACACGGCGTACATATAGTCTATAATATTTAAAGCAACTACACCACATCATTATGTGAGAACTGAACTCTCCGAGCATCTACTTTAGTGAAAGTTAGGGTCTCCTCAGTTCTCCACCTCTTCGTTGATCCCTTAGATCCACCGACCTCCTCTTATCGAAATCCCCAGGAGATGGTGTTGATGATACCAAGAGACGATCGATCTCCTTATTATTCCTCCCTTCTTGATGATTTTGGTTATGGCAGTGCCCTTGGTTGATCCTCTCTTCCCTAAGGCCGATGTTGTAGAAATCGGCCAAGTCGGCCTCGCCTGATGAGCTCCTCAATCTTATCTTGGAGCTAAATGCATTCCTTAGTATCGTGATCGTGATCACAATGGTACAGGCAATATTTGTTGGGATTGCACCTGCCAGGATTAGTGCATATCCTCTCCGATCTTGGCAGCTGCTCATTGATTTTCATCAGCACTTAGATTTTCAGAGCATTGAGGGGAGCATAGTTGTAGAACCTTCATAGGAGGGAGCCCTGCCATGCCCTTCTATCAAGGCTTCTTTGTTTCTGAGTTTGGGGAGGGATTTGGACTCGCTTGTGCTCGGAGGGAGTTCTGGAGTGTGGCTGAGCTTCGCTCGGCTTTTCTCCAACTTATGGCATACTCGACTCGCTCGCTCGCTGCTCTCTGATGGCTTCACCATCCTTGGCCTTAAAGGCCTTTTCTGCTCGGGCGTAACCTTCAGCCCGAGTCAGCATATCAGTAAAGTTCCTGAGGTACTTCTTCTCCAAGAAGAACAACAGATTGTTCTTCTGAAGGCCATCCTTCAATGCAGCCATAGTGATAGACTGGTCCAGATTATAGACCTCCAATGCAGCAGCATTGAACTGAGTGACATAGGCCCGAATGGACTCCCCTTCCTTCTACTTAATGTTAACGAGGGAGTCTGAACCTCGGTGGGAGCATCGACTACTAATGAAGTGAGCCACGAACTAGTGGCTCATCTGATCGAAGGAGAAGGTGGTACCCAACTTATGTGCTGAGTACCAGCTCCTGGCTGCTTCCTTCAAAGTGGATGGGAAAGCTCAATAAAGAATGGCATTTGGTGCACCATGGAGTAGCATCATCATCTAGAAAACCTCTAGATAGTCGATCGAATTGGTAGTCCTATCGTAGCTCTCAAACTGAGGAAGTTTGAAGTTCAGCAGGATCGATTCCTGCTTGATTTGATGAGAGAAAGGAGGATTGGTGCAGATATCATTACCATGATAGAAGGGAGCATGGAGGAGTTTCTCAATCTGCCAGTTCATTTCTTGCAACTTTTGGTCTAGGAGATCTTTACGATCGTGGTTCTTCAGAGTTTTCTAGCTAAACGGGGCAGAGTCCCTTCAGGGGTAGAGTCATGATCAGAGTAGGGGATCCCTACCCTTTGCTTTCCTTTCTTGGAGGCTACCAGCTGACTCACCTAAGTCGGTCATCTCTAGATTGGATCCTGGAGTTTTGAAGAAGCTTGCTCCGATCGGACTAGCACCGGAGGTTGCTGCTACTGCATGGCCTGTATTGCTTCAGTGAGGTCCCTAATTGGCTGAACCAACAGGTTAAATTGCTCTGCATCATCCACTATTGCCATTGGTGGAACTTGAGATGCCATGGGTGAGATAGGGGCAGGCAGATCTGGATGAGATCTAATCGTGGAGGCGATCGACCGCTGGGTGGAAGCCTTTCTTGAAGGCATCCTTGTAAGATTGATTGAGGAAGAAGAACTCCGAGGGAGAAGGAGAGAGATCTCTGCTGAGCACTTCTTTAAAAACAAGAGAACATCAAGAGAAAGAGGTCCCTTCCTCTAGTGCTAGGTAGATTCTTTAACCAATTGTTTCTCCAAACAACTTCTAGTAATTTAATTTTGCTCTAGAAATCTAATCAATAGGCTTTGGCCTCCACTGCAAGGATTTGGTTAGGTCCAACCATTAACATGACCATACTTGGTACATCTAACCAATGAATGATTAAGCCCAACTTTAGTTGGTCAACATAACTACCATTAAAGAGACTTCCAAGTCATCATATTATGAATGATAATTTCATTAGTCAATAAGCACCAAGCCATTGGGCCTCCAATGATTATTGATTTAATGGACCCATTGTCACCCAACTTAGTGGAAGGCTATGACTTAGTGATCTCCATAACTTTTCATTTTAAGAACCTAATAATTTTAGAGGGTTTAAATTATTAGTGATTTTAGAATAGATAAGATATTGACCAAATTGCTCCCATTGACTTCACCAAGTCAAATCCTCCCACCGACTTCTCAACTCATTTATGAGGACTAGAATCAATTTTGATCTATGGGCACCTTAGATTAGTCTCACTGAATAAAATTAGTCTCACAGATTTTCTATGTGATGTGGGTTAGCACGAATCAATGAGCAACCTAATCAAAAGCTAATTAACTATATTGGCCAAGTAAGTGAGATCGATAGGAGGGTCTATCAAGGCTTACCTTTGACACCATCAGAAATGGCCAGGTAAGCGGGCTGTCAATTAAAAACCACCGATCTGAAAATGCTAGACTTATTTTAGACATCAATCGATTTACTAGTTTTGATTTGGTCTACCTAAATATTCGAGCTCGACCATCGAGCCATGATCAGTATCCATTTGTTAGATGTATGAACTTTGATCAATTATAACTATTAGATTGATCTATGAAAAAGAAATGACCTAATCTAATTAACTATTAATCAGGTCTGATCAATTTCTTAACTTATTTTATATTTAATCTAACCCTAGGTCTAACCCAGTTAATGACCTAATCAAAGTTTATCCATTACCCTTTAACCCTTGTTTTATGAAATTATCTTAGGATCTTACAATTACAAACCTAAATCTTAAACAATCACTTATTTCTCAATTAAGTTCAAGGCTTATGGATTGGGGTTTGAAACCTCAGAACTAGTTTCTGATTTTAAGTTTTGAAATATTTTCAACGTGTAAATATATTACAATGAATCAAATTCAATTTATGGTTTAGATCTAATTTATTTTAATATTTCAATCATGTCCTAGGATTTTGAATCTAGGGTTTTATAGAAAGTAATTTTATAATTTAAATTCTACAAAATATACATGTCATACATTTGCAATCTAGATACAAAAAAAAAATACATATCAACATATGCATTAAGAGAGAGATCAAAATATGAAACACATCATATGGATCTCATCTAAATGATCAAAATTAGATCATAAACTATTTAATTTTAAATTTAAAATTTAAAAATAAATTATAAATTATTTTAGATCTTATCTAATATATTTAATATTTAGGAAGCACAGACAACCTCTCCACTATAAGGGATAAATCTTACAACATAATAACCTAATTAGTATGCGCAACCTGATATTATTTACCTCTAATCTAAATAATTTAAAATAAATACAATATTTATTTAATTTTAGATTTAAAATTAAAAAATAAATCAAAAAATTATTTAGATTACATCTAACTTATTAATGATTAAAAACATAAGATCAGCACATACCAGAACAACCTTTTCATTATAAAGGGTTAACCTTACAACTGGACAACCTTATCATCAGTATGTGCGATCTTAAGGATTTATTTTTAGATTTATTTTAATGCAAAATATGATCATATCATGAAAGAATCTTGATGCTCTGATACCACTGTTGGTTAACATGTAGGGTTTTATGAAGGAAACTGATCTAGAATTTCAGGATTAGATTTTGAAATTTTTTCAAATCTATATAGTAGAAGAGATAAATTAATTAAATTATTTTATAAATACACAAGAAATAGCCCTAGATCTAGGAACCTATTATATGATTAAATTAATTAAAAGATGAGAAAAAAATATGTTGATCATATCAACATAAAACTACAGTAGATCAAATTCAGGTATGTAATAGGAAGATCATACCACATGAGCCCTCGATTATTGATCAGATGTTCGATGCCCGAAAATCAGCACAGTATGCTAGTACTGTGCTGATCCTTCTTCAACGATCGATCTGAATCTTTCTTCTTCAAATCTTGGACTCTGCAATTTTTAAAAGGAAGGAAGGAGACTTGTGAAGTAGATACACCTCTCAAAAATCACAAAGAGAAGGAGGAAAAAGGTAAAAGAAAAGAATCCTAGAAGAAGAACCCTTCTTCTTCTTTGTTTCTCTCACATTGACACTTGTACTTGTGTCTTCTCAAAACCCAATGCTCAAGGACTTTTCTCTCAAACCTTTCCCATGCAGCCATCTCTTAGATGAATAATCTCTAAAAAATTCAGGCAAAGAATTCTCTTATTTATAGAGATATGGAACAATCCTTGTCTAGGTCAAATATCTAGCAAAGAATGTCCAATTAAGGCAAGACTAGTGGCATCCAACTCTTGGACACCCTCTCATTCTTTCTAGCTGTGGACCACCAGGAATGGGCACACAAAAAATTCCATAAAATCCACAAAAATCCTTAAAAAAATCTAGGTGGGTTGGCGCCACAAAAGGATAGTTGTTTTGACTGCAACAAACTCTATCAAATAGAGTTTGAATTCAAAATAATTAGCCTTATTTGATTTGGTCCACAACTAACTACCAAGTAAGAGAGAAGGTGAGCAAGGTGGCACACATGAAGGCTTGAGAGAGAGTTGTCATAGAAAACTCCAAGGGAAAGTGGCATGGGTGATTGGAATTAGGGTGGTGCAAGGAAAGGCAAGTCCTAGTCACACTAGGACTTCTAATTTGAATTGGTCCAACTTGATCTTTAAACCAAATTATTGGTGCAGAATCTGGTTGACGTTGGATTGAGCTGGAGTTGAGGAAGAAGAGGTCACCGTAGGTGACCTGCAAAATAAAGTCTCATTCGGAGTTCATGGTGGTGGCTCCAGCAGGACCCTCCGATGATCACTCTTCTGATCAATAAAAATGGAATGCTCAGAAAAAAATTTAGTAGAATTTTGGGAAGGAGAAGAGAGCCTAGAGAAAACATATCTGGGAGATCCCTTTATATATGAAGCCTATAATAAACTTGAAAGTGACAGCCATAACCATCGGATAGTGGGCTGCTCGGGGCGACGTGGAGTTTGTTACAAAGAGTAGTGTCCGTTGTCATGACATGCCCATTCATTGGGATTTAATAGTCAAAGTTCGGAGGAAGCAGGCATTGGTTGGTGAAGTGCTTTGACATATATCAATTCTAGAGGAGTTCAGACTCCTCTAAGTTGTTTATGAGTGAGTTGATTCATGCTGTGTAGAGAGCCATAGATTAAAAGGGGTTTGATTGAAAGAAATCATCTAGAGGGAATACGACTAGAGGAGATCATCCAAAAGGAATGCTAGTTGAAATCTAAAAATAATCCATTAGAGGAATCCGAATGGAGTTCGACTGATTGAGAAGTCTAACTGCAAGAGAAGTCTAGGAGGAGTTCGACTGATGGAGAAGTTCGACTGCAGGAGAAGTCCAGGAGGAGTTTGACTGATGGAGAAGTTTAGAAGGAGTTCGACTGATGGAAAAGTGGCGATTGAAGCTCTTCTGTGATTAAAAATTATACTTGGCTAAGCATTAGACTGAACTTCGATGGGAGCAGGGTTTACCCCCAACAAGAGTGCCCCTACTCTCGAGTTCGGAATTCGAAGGAAGGGAGTAAAAAGGTGACTGGCGAAGTTCTTTCCTGGGTTCTACGATTATTGAAAAAAGCAAGGCATTTTATCATCTTCCATATTGGTGCCAAAGTCCCTTTAATGCGATCCAACTCGAAGAGATGGATTTTCAAAATTTTCGTCAAAGCGCTGCACGAGACATGGCGACATAAAGGCACTGCATGTCATCATTCTTTTGTCATGATGCTTGGGACATGTGTCGCATGAAGAATGGTCGAGGGAGATCTGCAATCATGATGGTTTCGGACCACTTTCTGCTATTTAAGTCCTTCCTTCTTCTTCGGTTCTCATCTTCTTTCCCTTCGAGAGTCCTGGTTCCTTCCTCCTCGGGCTTTCGTCTTTCTTTCACTCGAGAGTTCTGGTTTCTTCCTCCATCCTTCCTGGTTTCGGGCATTCTTCTGCTTGGTCTTCATCATGCTCATCACCTCTTTATCCTTCTCGATCGACCTAGGTTAGTTCTTCCATCCTTCTTTTTAATTATTCTAGCATCCCTTGCTTCTTATTCTCTCAGTTTTCCTTAAGGAGTTTTCTGCATCCTTTGCCTCTTAATTTTTAGGGATTTCTCTTGAATTTAGTTTGATCCAAATGTCCTCTGGAACTTTTCAATCTACTGGTTCCTAGAGTTCGTCCAGTCCAACCTTTCTTGACCCCATCACTGTTATAGTAGTTCACACTGGAGACATGTCTCATCAACCTTTCGTGCCGGACACCATGAAGGAACCAGATCTAGAATTTTATGGGTAGATCTTGAAACTTTTTCAAGATCATGCAGTAGAAGACTTAAATAAATCAAATATTTATTTAAATAAATATATAAAAACTTAATCTTAGATCTATTACATGATTAAGGCATGATATTAAATCAAAAATTAAAATCAAACAAGATCTTTTAACCAAATAAAAATAAGAGTAAACCAATCCAATTAAATAAGGCCCTAATTCATTTAAAAAATTAATTAAATTAGATTAAATTATATTTAATTTTAATTTAATTTTCTAATCAAATTAGAAAATTAGGTTGACCCGAGTCCTAGTTAGACTAGGACTAGTTCATCCTTTCACTTGACTTATCCAATAAGCCAATTGAATTTGATCCAATAAAGCCCAAACCATATCTAATTAAATCATATTCAATTAAGCTTAATCTCAGCCTTCTAGCTTAATCAAATTAAGTTAATTAGCAATCGAATTGCTAATCGATCCTCCTATAATACTTGCACTAGGTTAAACATCAATCGTATTGATCGTTTAATCCTAAAATGATTCTAAATCATTGATCAACCATTTGATTAGAATGTGAACTATGTGTGTGACTTCATAGGTCCGAACCTAAGCCGGTAGCATAGGAATAATTTTTTGTACCAATTGAAATGACCATCTAGCAATGATATCCGATGGCCAGATAGGTCGAAAGGTGTAGAACACCACCCTTAGAACCCATGCGAATGTAGTTTCCATATAATTCATCCCCTTGACCACAATGCTCATAGGACACCTTAGAGTTCAACTGTCAACCCTGATCAGGTTGTCGACATTGTATTTCAAAATATCAAATCCATCTGATGGATTACCCTAACCAAGGTTTTGCTATATTGAAATACAGTGATACATTCTTCTCCAACCCTTGGAGTGCTCAATTCCATCTTGATCACACTCCGATTTTGCAAGTACTTGATTGTGCCCAGAAGCCTTCCATTGCTGAATTAGAAATTCAGTTAGTCCGTTACCATAGCATAGTGAGTAGCTTGTAAATCATCAAGGTGATCTCAGGTCTAAGGGATACTTATACCTATATTCCATCAAAAACATTCTCGACAGCATAATACTCTAGAGTTGGTCACGTTCAATGATGATGTACCCATACATCTCACCTGTATGCCATACCAGTGTCACCATACTCCTTGGTTAAGAGGACAACCAACCTATAAGGCATATAGCGCATTAGAAGATGTAAATTTATGATAAAAAAAGATGCCAAAATATTTTTTATTAATTAATAAATCAATTATAATATCTCAACTGTCAGCAGGCTGACGATTGGCTTTAGAACATAATTCCCAACAACTTTCACTTCTCCTAAAGCCACTCAGCACAGTATCTAATACCCATCTTTGACTTATGGTTGTCGAACTCCTTGATTGCCTGGCTTTAGTGAAGGGGTCGGCTAGGTTCTCCTTTTCATCGATCTTCTAAAGGTCGATGTCTCCATGATCTCATGGACCAAATAGAAGCGATGCAGAATGTGCTTTGTCCGTTGGTGTACCTTCGGTTCCTTTGCTTGAGCTATGGTGCCTGTGCTATCACAGTAGAGCAGGACTTGACCATCAATGGAGGGTGCTACTCTAAGCTCAGTGATGAACTTCCTCAGCCACATTGCTTTCTTTGCTGCATTTGATGTTGCCATGTACTCTACTTCGCAAACAGAGTCAGCCACTGTATGCTGGTTGGAACTTTTCCAGTAGATGGCTCCACCATTTAGAGTAAAGATATACCCCAACATATTTTTACTGTCATCATGGTCAGATTGAAAGTTGGAGTCGTAAACCCCACAAGCATTAGATCTGACTCACTATAAATCAACCATTGGTCCTTAGTATTTCTAAAATACTTAAGGATGGCTTTAACCACCTTCCAGTGATTTTCTCCAAGGTCAGACTGGTATCTACTCACTACTCCTAGTAAGTATGCAATGTTTGGTCTTGTACATGTCATTGCATACATAATAGACCACACTACCGAAGCATATGGAATTCTACTCATACGCTCTCTCTCTTTAGAAGTTGTCGGACAATCCTTCTTAGAGAGAGAAATTACTTGGTCTATCGAAAGATAGCCCTTTTTGAAATTCTCCATGCTGAACCTCTTCAGCATAGTTTTTATGTACGTGAACTAAGATATACCAAGCATCCTTTTAGATCTATCCCTATAGATCTTCATCCCTAAGATGTAGGATGCTTCACCAAATTCCTTCACAGAGAATTGTGATGACAATTAGACTTTTATTTCTTGTAGTGCAGGGATGTCATTTCCAATTAAGAGAATGTCATCCACGTACAAAATAAGGAATACCATTACTGGACTATTTATCTATTTATAAATGCAGAGTTCTTCTCCATTCTTAACGAAGCCATACGTTTTGATCACTTTATCAAAATGCAAATTTCAACTCCAAGATGCTTGCTTTAATCCATAAATGGATCTCTGAAGCCTGCACACCTTGGACTCTCTATAGATATGAACCCCTCAGACTGTATCATATACACCTCTTTGGTTAGCTCTCCATTTAGGAAAGCCATCTTCACATCCATCTGCCAGATCTCATAGTCCAGGTGGGCAGCTATTGCAAGCATTATCTGAACGGATTTGAGCATTGCCACTGGAGAGAATGTCTCATCAAAGTCAATATCACAATGTTGACTTGGCAACCAGATGGGCTTTATAGGTCTCCACCTTTCCGTCTACGCCTCTTTTTCTTTTGAATACCCATTTACACCCAATAGATTTAGCCCCTTCAGGTGGGTCAACCAATGTCCATACATCATTGACCTTCATGGAATCCATTTCGGATCTCATGGCTTCTAGCCACTTCTCAGAGTTCGGTCTCTGCATCTCATCCATATAAGTGATCAGGTCCTCATCGTTCTCATTGAGTTTGATGGGATCACCATTATGGACAAAGAATCTATAGTATCTGTCCAGATGGCGTGGTACACTACTGGATCGCCTTAATGGTGTGGGTTCACTAGGCTTCGGGAAATGATCTGATCAAATTCAACTAAGGTTCAATATTCTATGTCGGACTTTCTATCTATTGAACTTCATCAAGTTCAACCTTAGAGACAACAGTTCCTTCACTAAGGAACTCCTTTTTCAAAAAGATTGCCCTAAGGCTGAGAAACACCTTTTGTTCATCAACATAGTAGAAATAGTATCCTTTGTTCTCTTTTGGGTATCCTATGAATGTACACTTATCAAACCTAGGTCCAAGTTTGTTTGTAACTAACCGTTTGACATAAGCTAGGCACCCCCAAACCCTAAGGTGTGAAAGTGTTGGCTTACGCCCTATCTATATCTCATATGGGGTTTTAACTACAAACTTACTTGGAATCCTATTTAGTAGGTAACAAGTCGATTCAAGTACATATCCCTAGAAGGATATCGACAAGCTGGCAAATCCCATCATGGATCAAACCATGTCTAATAGAGTTCGATTCCTCTTTTTAGACACACCATTATGATGTGGTGTTTTAGGATGAGTTCATTGAAAGAAAATTCCATTTTCTCCTAGATATGTGAGAAACTCATCAGAGAGGTATTCTCCTCCTCGATCAAATTGAAGAGTTTTAATACTCTTTCCAGTTTGTTTTTCTACTTCACTTTGGAATCGTTTGAATATTTCAAAAGAATTCGACTTATGTTTCATCAGATAGACATATCCATATCTGGATAGATCATCTGTGCAGTGATGAAGTGGACATATCCACCTCTAGCATTTATGCTCATTGGACTACATACATCAGTATGTACTAGATCTAAGAGCTCATTGGCTCTCTCACCTTTTCCAGTAAAAGGTGACTTGGTCATTTTACCAAGAAGACAGGACTCACAGGTTGGAAGTGATTTACAATTACTAACTTTGAGGATTCTCTCTTGAGTCAACCTATTTATCCTATTCTTATTTATATGTTCTAGTCTATAGTGCCATAAGTTGATATCTGAAACACTATCTAATCCATGCTTGCCAGTAGAATATACTACATTAATAGGTTGTGATAACATATATACACCATTGTTCAATTGTCCATAGAAAGTAGTAACACCATTCACAATGACATTACAAACTCGTTTCTTTATTGAAATTTCATAATTGTTCATTGCCAAAAGGCTTACAGAAATGATTTTTAAAAGGAAACTAGGACAGAAATGACAATTAATAAGAACAATGGTATGAGATTCAAATATAAGTTTCAAAATTTTTAAAGATAGAACTAGAACTGGTCTTCCATCTCCAACGTTCAGGAATCTCTCACCTTGCTCGAATCTTTTATTGACCTGCAATCTCTACAACGAATTGCAAATATGGTAAGGGCTATCGGTATCCAATACCCAGTCGGTAATATCATAAATAGAGAAATTGCAAGGTGTTATCATATAAATATCTTTTCTAGCAACAACTTGCTTCTTTCTCTACCTGTTCGAGTCTAGGGAGGTATTGAGGATAGTTCCTCTTCTAGAGCCCCCGCTTCTTGCAAAAGAAGCATTCAGCTTAACTTTTATCGAGTTTGATCTACCTGGTCTGGTCCTACACTGATGTCCCAGCCTGAACTTCTTTGTTTTCTTTTTCTTGTTCTTCTTTCCTCTAAAGGGTCGAGAACCAGAAGACGAACCTCCCACTAAGTTCACCGACTCTTTATGAAGCTGGTGATCCTTCTCAAAGTTTTGAAGTAACCCTAGTAAGCCATGGTAGTTTACTTCAGGCTTTGTCATTCTGTAATGAGTAAGAAAAGGAAGATAGAACTTTGGCAGCGAGTTGAATATTGCATCTTTCCTAAGTTGTTCATGCAAGGGAAAGCTGAGTTTGCTCAAGCTCTCTATCAGCTCGATCATGTATAGTACATGATCAGTGACAGAGGCTCCATCCCACATTTTGGCATTGAAGATGGTGCAACTAGTCTTGTGCCTCTCAACGTCATCGGATGTGCCAAAAGAATCCTCCAACACTTGGAGCATTTCATTTGGCCGAGCTATCTCAAACCTGCGATTGAACTCATCGCTCATCATAGCCAGCATAATGGAGCGCACTATGGTTCGATCACTGAGCCACTTTTGATAAGTGTCTCTGATTGTTCCACGTGCATTAGCAGCCGACTCCTTATGTGCAGGATCCATCAACAGATGTAGGATCCGTTCATGCTCCAAGATAATCTTCAACTTTCGGTACCAACTATCAAAATTGGGTCCCACCAACTTATCATTGTCCAATAATGATCGGAGCGATAGAGAAGTGGCCATGTCTGCACAAAGAAAAACCAAAATCTAATTAGTAATTGATTCATTAAACCTAAAGATTTAGACTTTAATCAAAAGATTTCTCCCACTATTTTATTCGAATTGGTAGCTTCTACTTTCAATTCGAGGAATTACCCTAATTTCTTAGTGGGTGCTATAATCCACATAGACTGCACACGAGCCCAACTTTGGTTGGCCAACCCATGTACATCTAAGGGTAGGTTCATAATCAATTGTTTCTCCAAACAATTTCTAGTAATTAAATTTTGCCCCAGCCCCTGATCAGTTGGCTTTAGCCTGCTCAGAAAAGGGTCCAACTAGGTCCAACCATTAACATGACTATACTCAGGCCTAACTTTGGTTAGCCCACCTGATCACCATTTAGAAAAATGTATCAAACAGATCATATAATGAATGATAACTCCATCAACCAATAAGCACTAGACCTTTGGGCCTCCAATGATTATCCAACTAATGGACCCATTATCATCCACTTTAATGGGAGGCTATAATCTAGTTATCATATAACTATTTCATTTTAGGGACCTAATAATTTTAGAGAATTTATTTATAGAAGTGAGTAGGTTAGATTAACCAGCTTATCATGACCATCCCACTAGCTTCACCAAGTCAGCTTAAGGGAGACCACTAATAGGCTATCTCGGAACACCTAAATCAGTCACACTGATTTACCAAGCTGACATGGGTCAGCTTGAATAGTCACGTGATTCAATCAAAACATAATCTCACCAAAAGCCTAGGTAAGTTCGATCGATGGGAGGGTCTGCCAAAGCTTGCCTTAGACACTATCAGAAATGGTAAGCAGGTTGCCAATTAAGAACTATCGGTCTGGTTTACCTTAGACACCAACTGATTTAATTAGTTTCAATTAGATCAACCTAACAGTTTGTACTAGACCGCACAGCCAAAAATTAAGTCCATCTTGGGTCTTGTTAAAGACATAGTCTTGACCAACTATAACTATTGTAATTGATCTAGAGAATCTTTGACCTAATCTAAGACATCAATTGATTAGATTTAGTCAATTCTCTAATTAAGTCCATTCTTTAATCTAACCCTAGGTCTAACCCAATTAATGGACCTAATCCCCACTAACCCATTTAACCCAATGTGTTATGATTTGTCTTAGGATCTTCAATTTATAATCCTTGATCCTAATCAATCAACTTCTTAATTCTCAATTAAGTTTTGGGCTGAGGGTTGGGGTTCGGCTTTTCCAAAATAATTTTTATGTTTGTAAAATGGTTTTACAACTTGGTTCTATCAACCAAGTTGCATGTCTGATTCATAATCAATATGCAAGTAAAATAAACATAAAACTACTTTAGATCTAATCTAAATAGGTTCATGTAATTGAAATAGTTTCAATAATAATCAATCATAAATCTCCCTAGATCAAATCTAACATATTTATGATGATTAAAATTATATTAAAATAAATTTAATTAGATCATAAAATCTCTTAGATCTAATCTAAAATTTTATGATCAATATTTTAGATCAGCACGTACTAGGACAATCTATTCACTATAAGGGGTAAACCTTACAGCAGGACAACCTTATGGCAGTCCTAGTTGACTTATCCAATAAGCCAATTGGACTTGATCCAATCAAGTCCAAAAAAAATCTAATTAAATTATATTTAATTAGACTTAATCTCAGCCTTCTATCTTAATTAAATTAAGTCAATTAGCAATCAAATTGCTAATCGATCCTCCTGCAACACTTGCAATAGGTCAACCATCAATTGTATTGATCGTTTAACCCTAAAACCATTTTAAATTGCTGATCAACCATCCAATCGGAATGTGAACTCTAATGTGTGTGACCTCGTAGGTTCGAACCTAAGCTGATAGCATAGAAATAAAGTTTTGTACCAATCGACGTGACTATCTAGCAATGATACCCGACGATCGGATAGGTCGAAAGATGTAAAACACCATCTTTAGAACCCATGCAAATATAGTTTTCATATAATTCATCCCCTTGACCACAATGCTCGTAGGATACCTCAAAGTTCAACTATCAACTCTGATCAAGTTGTCAACATTATATTTTAAAATATTAAATCTATCTGATGGATTACCTTGGCCAAGGTTTTGCTATATTGAAATACAGTGATATATTCTTCTCCAACTCTTGGAGTGGTCAATTCCATCTTGATCACACTCCGACTTTGCAAGTACTTGACTGTGCCCAGAAGTCTTCTATTGTTGAATTCGAAATTCAATTAGTCCAGTACCAAAGCATAGTGAGTTGCTTAAAAGTCACTGAGGTGATCTCAGGTCTAAGGGATACTTATACCTATATCCCATTAGAGATATTTTTGATAGTAGAATGCTCTAGAGTTGGTCATGTTCAATGATGATGTACCCATACATCTTATCCGTATGTCATACTAGTATTCCCATACTTCTTGGTTAAGAGGACAACCAACCTATATGGCATATAGCGACCTATGCTCGATAGATGCTATTATCCTAATTAACAGCCTATCATTTACTCGTGAATAAATTTAAGGACTAATCGATAAATCCTCTTTTTATTGAAACTAAACAGTCCTAAGGACTTCATCACAATAATGGAGTTCATTAGAAGATGTAAACTTATGATGAAAAAGATGCTAAAATATTTTTATTAATTAATAAATTAATTATAATTATAAAATAGCTCAACCGTCAATAGGCTGATGATTGGCTTTGGAACATAATTTCCAACACACCATTCCTTGCATCTTGACCCCGAACGATCTTTCCCTAATTAGAATTCAGTATGAGATCCCTCAGGAGTACGACCTTGAACTTTCCACATTGAGTGACCGAGCGAGTTCTCCTCTTGTTGGTCGATTCTGCCTATATTTAGAAACTCTACATGCCGGACTCTGACTTCCGCTCCCTCCATTTGTAGTTGCTCTTTTTTGGTTTCTGACCATCTTCCTTGCCTCTGTAGCACCAAATTCTTTTAGGTTTGTGATAGGATTTCTTTTCCTCTATTATCTAGCCGAGGTCCATCCGACCATTTCACTCTTTAGGAACTTTTATACTTTCAAGCGCCATCCTTCTGTGAAGGATTGGTGGTACTTTCTCGAGTTTGGCAAGAAGGGGTTACTGAAAGGTGCTCCTTCTTCCATTCACAACTGAAGAAAAAAATATTTTTTTGTGGACAGTCCGATCTTGCAATTAGATCTTCCTTTTTGGGGTCACATTAGAAAGTCAGTCCGCTGAGCTCCTAGCTTCTTAGATAGTGCCGACCTTGATTCCTTCAATAAACTCAAAGCGTATCGAGCTCCTCTTCTTCTCGATCTTCTGAAAGAATAGATCTTGTTTAACCTAGGTTTGAGTCCCCTTGACCATGCCGGTACATTTTTTACTTTTTGGATTCACTCGATTTCATATTTGGGTACTATTGTGATTCCTTTCTTGTTGCAAAAATGGATACTGAAACTGCCGCAATGCTTGCAAAGGGGCTTTACATCCAAAAGAGGAAACGAAAAGTGCCAGGTGGTAGTTTGAAGAGGGTGAAGGTCCATGCTTCAAGCTCCATGGCCCCCACTATCACTGCTGCTGCTTTCGAGGTTGCCGCTAGTGCTGAGGTTCTTCCAACTATTGAGGTCGGCACTATTGATGCGGATTCCATGGCCTCTATGCCCTCGGGCCTTACCAATGGGGATCAAGCTTCGAAGCTTCTTACTAAGGGAGAGATGAGGGAAGGGAAGAAGAAAAAGAAAGCTATCGCGAAGACACGTAAGGCTCACTTTAGTGAGCCGAATGATGACAGTGATGAACAAGGAGAGCATCCTTTCGATGACCCAGAGATCGTCCAGGCTTTTAATTGATAAATTTGCCATGCCGGAGGTGGACCGCATGGCCGACCTTGAACTGTGGCAGCTCATCTGGGGTTCTCCCAAAACTCTCCTCAAGGTGATTGCTTTGTTGCCCAACTTCTTCTCTTATCTTCTGCTTTTTTCTTCTTCTCTCTTCTCTTGTTCTTCTTCCTTTTCTTTTTTTTTTTTTAACATCAATCATTTATTGCAGTTGGGTCACCAAATGCTCACCCACATCAAGAGGGCACACCATTTGGAGGCAGAGGTAGAGAAGGTCCAGGAGGATCTTCGAGCCAAGGTCAGTCGCATTCAGAAAAAGATTGGTGAAGTTAAGCATCTTGTGGAGGAGAAGATGGCGAAAATCGAGAAAGTCTTTAGGGTGCACTCAGGAAGGAGGAGTTCATCTTGGTTGGACTTAAGGCTACACTAGCTCTGAAGGAGGAAAGGAAGAAAGAAGCTAAGATCAAAGTTGCTGAATTGGATGCTCGGATGGTAAATCTATTGGTGCAGAATCTGGTTGACGCTTGATCGAGCTAAAGTTGATGAAGAAGAGGTCACCGTCGGTGATTTACAAAATAAAGTTTCATCTGGAGTCGGTGGTGGTGGCTCTGGCAGAACCCTCCGAAGATCAAGTTAGCTCTTCTGGCCAGCAGAAATGGAGTGCTTAGGAAAGAATTCAGTAGAGTTTTGGGAAAAAGAAGAGAGCTTAGAGAAAACGTATCTGTGGGATCCCTTTTATAGATGGAGCCTGTAATAAACTTGAAAGTGATAGCCATAACCATCGGGTAATGAGCCGCACAGGACCATGTGAAGTTTGTTACGGAGAGTAGTGTCCGTTGTCATCATATGCCCATTCGTTCTAATTTAATAGTCGATGTTCGGAGGAGCAGGTATTGGTTGGTGAAGAGCTTTGACATATATCAATTTCAGAGGAGTTCGGACTCCTCTAAGTTGTTTATGAGTAAGTTGATTCATGCCATGTAGAGAGCTAATTAAAAGGGGTTTGACTGAAAGAAACCACCTAGAGGAATACAACTAGAGAAGATCATTTGAGAGGAATGCTTGTTGAAATCTAGAAGTAATCCACTGGAGGAATTCGGATGGAGTTCGACTGATGCAGAGGTCTGGCTGGTTGCAAGAGAAGTCTGGAAGGAGTTTGACTAATGGAGAAGTCCAAAAGGAGTCCAACTGATGGAGAAGTCCGATTGAAGTAGAAGTTCGGAAGGAGTTCGACTGAAGGAGAAGTCCGAAAGGAGTTCGACTGATGGAGAAGTCCGATTGAAAGAGAAGTCTGGGAGGAGTTTAACTGATGGAGAAGTCTGGCTGCAAGAGAAGTCTAGGAGGAGTTTGGCTGAAGGAGAAGTCTGAAAGGAGTTTGACTGAAGGAGAAGTTCAGAAGGAGTTCGACTGATGAAAAAGTCCGACTGAAGGAGTTTGATTGATGGAGAAGTTCGACTGCAAGAGAAGTCCAAAAAGAGTTCGACTAATGGAGAACTTCGACTGCAGGAGAAGTCCGGGAGGAATTCAACTAATGAAGAAGTCCGGAAGGAGTTCGACTGGCAGAGAAGTGGTGATTGAATCTCTTCTATGATTACAAATTACACTTGGTTGAGCATTAGACCGAACTTTGGTGGGAGCGGGGTTTAGCCCCAACAATAGTTCCCCTACTCCCGAGTCTGAAATTCGAAGGAAGGGAGTAAAAAGGCAACTACCAAAGTTTTTTCCTAGGTTCTACGATTATTGAAAAAAGCAAGGCATTTTGTCATCTTCCATATTGGCGCTAGAGTCCCTTTAACACAATCTGACCCAAAGAGATGGATTTTTGAAATTTCTGTCAAAGCGCTACTCAAGACACGGCACCATAAAGGCACTGTCTGTCGCCATTCTTTTGTCATGATGCTTGGGACATGCATCGCATGAAGAACTGTCGAGGTAGATCTACAATCATCAAGTTTCGAGCCACTTTCTGTTATTTAAGTCCTTCTTCCTTTCCTTCGAGAGTCCTAATTCCTTTCTCCTCTGGCTTTCATCTTTCTTTCACTTGAGAGTTCTAGTTTCTTCCTCCATCCTTCCTGGTTCCAGGCATTCTTCCGCTTGGTCTTCATCATGCTCATCGCCTCTTTGTCCTTCTTGATCGACCTAGGTCAGTTCCACCATCCTTCGCTTCTTATTCTCTCAGTTTTTCTTAAGGAGTTTTCTGCATCCTTTACCTCTTAATTTTCGGGGATTTCTCTTGAATTTAGTTTGATCCGGATGTCCTTCGAAACTTCCCAATCTACTAGGTGGAGTTTGTCTAGTCCAGCCTTCCTTGACCTCGTCCTTGTTACAGTAGTTCACACTGGAGACATGTCTCATCAACCTTTTGAGCCGGACACCATTCCTTGTGTCCTGACCCCGAACAATCTTTCCCTAATTAGAATTCAAGATGAGATCCCTCAAGAGTACGACCTTGAACTTTCCACATCGAGTGACCGAGCGAGTTCTCCTCCAACTGACCGATTCTACCTATATTTAGAAACTCTACGTGCCAGACTCTAACTTCCGCTCCCTCCTTTCGTGGTTGCTCCTTTTCGATTTCTGATCATCTCCCTTGCCTTCGTAAAACCAAATTCTTTTAGGTTTGTGATAGGATTCCTTTCCCTCTGTCATCTAGCCAAGGTCCATCCGATCATTTCACTCTTTAGAAACTTCTATACTTTCAAGCGCCATCCTTCTGTGAAGGACTGGTGGTACTTCTTCCCCCAGTTCAGCAAGAAGGGGTTATTGAAATGTGCTTTTTTTTTCATTCACAACTGGAAGAAAAGGTATTTTTTTGTGCACTGTCCGACCTTGCTATTAGATCTTCCTCCTTGGGGTCACATTAGAGAGTCAGTCCACTGGGCTCCTAGCTTAGATACAGCTGACCTTGATTCCTCCAACAAACTCAAAGCATACCGAGCTCCTCTTCTTTTCGATCTTCTAAAAGAACAGACCTTGTTTAACTTGGGTTTGAGTTTTCTTGATCCTACCGATACATTTTTTACTTTTTGAATTTACTCAGTTTCACGTTTGTGTACTGTCACTGATTGTGATTCCTTTTTTATTGCAGAAATGGATACTAAAGCTATCGCGATGCTTGCAAAGCAGCTTTATGCCCAGAAGAGGAAAGAAAAAGCATCGAGTGGTAGTTCGAAGAGGATGAAGGTCGGTGCTTCAAGCTCAATGGCCCCTGCTGTCACTGCTGTTGCTTTCGATGTTGTCGCTAGTGTCGAGGTTCTTCCAACTATCGAGGTTGGCATGGTTGATGCGGATTCCATTCCCTCTACGCCCTCGGGCCCTTCCAGTGGGGATCAAGCTCCGAAGCTTACTCCTAAGGAAGAGACGAGGAAAGAAAAGAAGAAAAAGAAAGCTGTCGTGAAGACACGTCGTAAGGCTCACTTTAGTGAGCCGAATGACGACAGCGATGAATGAGGAGAGGATCCTTTTGATGACCCAGAGATCGTCCGAGCTTTGACTGGTAAATTTGCCATGCTGGAGGTGGTGGACCACATGGCAAACCTTGAACTGTGGCAGCTCATCTGGGGTTCTCTCGAAACCCTTCTTAAGGTTCGTTGCTCAACTTCTTCTCTTATCTTCTATTTTTTCCATCTTCTCTCTTCCCTCGTTCTTCTTCCTTTTCTTTTTTTTTTTAACATCGATCATTTGTTGCAGTTGATCACCAAATGCTCACCCACATCAAGAGGGCACACCATCTGGAGGCGAAGGCAGAGAAGATCTAGGAGGATCTTCGAGCTGAGGTTAGTAGCCTTCAGGAAAAGATTGGTGAGGTTGAGTATCTTGTGGAGGAGAAGACAATGAAAACCGAAAGTCTCCAGGGTGCACTCAGGAAGGAGGAGTTCATCTCGACTGGACTTAAGGCTGCACTAGCTCTGGAGCAGGAAAGGAAGAAAGAAACTGAAGTCAAAGTCGTCGAATTGGAAGCTTGGATGGCGAAGTCGATCTCGAAGGTGATGATCTAGGTCGTGGAAGAGTTCAAGACCTCTTCTAAAATGAGGAACCTGAATGTCGAGTTTGGCCAGCAAGCGTTCATTAAAGGTTTGAGCTCTATGAGGGCCGAGTTGCCCAAAAATTTCCCAAGCTTCACTTGAATTTTTTGGAAGAGGAGGAGGCTGTCGATGGGGAAGCCAAACCATCCACTGCGGCAGTCGACCCTTCTCCCACCTGAGCAGTCGTAGAACCTTCCAAACCTGCTGTTGAGGAGCCTGAACCCTCTGAACAACCAGCCAAACTTGCTCCTGAGTTCGCAGCTACTGTAGGAGCATCGAGTTCCCTTGCTGCTTTTCCTACCAAGGTTGGGAGCTTTTAGTTATTGTATTTTCTTTTTATTTCATTCTGTACTTGAAAAAACTTTTATCAATGAAAGTAAGACTTTTTTTTATCAATAGTTTAGAATTTCTTTCATATGTTGGATGCAATCTCCCACCGATGTCGAGTCGCTGTCTTAAGGAATTCTTTTAAAATTGGTAATTAAGAGTTTGAAGAGGAAAATTCATCACTTGAGGAAAAAACTGAAAAAGATAGAAGACGAACTCCAAAGATCAAGAAAAAAAAGCTTCAGAGGCGACAATTGAAGTCACTCACCTCTGTAAATTACACATGAAGGATTCCATGAGCTTCACCATTAAGAAGGGTAATTTCGAGAAGAACTTAGTGGAGTTTAAGAAAAGCGCCAGTGATAGGTTCTGAGCATTGACCGTGAAGATCATCTCTCTCAAAGTAGAACTTAATTCAGCGAAAGAGACAATCCGATTGTTGGAGCGGAGTTTCTCATGGTCTTTTGATAAGTCAAGACACACAATTGGGACTAGTTGAAAAAATTTTTCGAGCTCTAGAGGCAGCTTTATAACACCAAAGCTCAGCACGATAAGTGTAGGACTGATTATAAGGAGAAAATGAGTAGGCTTGAATGTGAGCTCAGATTGGCGAACAAAGAGGTGGCTCATCTTCAGAGATAATTACATGATAATCAGCAGGCCGGTGCTGATAAAGAGTCGGAGCAGGTTATTTTTCTAAGGGAATCATTCTACGATCTTTCATTTGCATACGAGAAGGATATGGCCAAAGTCCAATAGTTGAAGATCTATATGAGCATCAAGCTCTGAAGGATGCGGATGCTGAGTCGGCGGTTTTGAGGAGGCAATTGAGAGAATTCGAAGATAATTATCGACGAGCCAATAGGATGTATGTGGAGAGTCTGCTAAAGAAGAAAGAACTTGAGGAAGAGATAGTCAGTTTAAAGGAATGTTTGGTGATGGCCAGCAGCCTAAAGTCTATGGGATCAGATCCTTCTTAGAGCTTTGGCCTTTTCCTCCTCACTTTTGTAACCAGTCTTATAGACCTTTATTTTATAACAATTCTAACTTTAATGAAGAAATACCTTCTTTAATTATTTTTCTATTTCATTTTTTCACTTTTCTCCTTCATTATATCTTTTGTTGAAATAATCACTGAAAAGTAGCTTTTCTCCTATCTTTTCATGATCGAAGATCTTTATTTGTATTAGGATGATGTTAGGACGATGTTGTCTTTCCGTTTCTAGCTTAGTTGATTTTTATTGGTCCTTTTGTCAAGATGAAGTTCTTACTTATTCTTGATGAGGTTGGCAGCTCTTACCTGAAGGGAAATCCTGATTTCCCGATCCAGGTTCGTCCAGATCTGATTAGATCAAGAGATATATTTCAAAAATTTTCTCTTGATCTCAATCAGATCTTGATATGTTTCAGATCTGATTCTTATTATTTTAATAAATAAAATAAAATAAGATAAATTAAATCAAATTCAATTTACCTGATTTGGGTAATCCTATTACCCTGTAGATGATCCTGATTACAGCGGAAGGTTCTGGATCTAAGCCACGCAAGCGCCTGGCCTCTACCGGTATCCACTCGGGTTGGATCTGGAGATCCTCTTCTTCTCTATCACACCTCCAAAAATCAGATCTGGATCTGATCTGGAGGATCTTCAAAACTCTTTTGAAGATCTGCAGTCGTCCTTTTGCAGCAGCGCAGCCTTCTTGCTTTTGATCGCCTTTCCTTGATCTGAATCGCACCAACTAAATCCAAAACACTTTTTGGACGTGGAGAGCAAGGGGAGAAGAGACTATGGCATGGAGAAGGAGGGGAGAGGCAGCCTTGGGGCGTGGGAAATCTCTCTTTCACTTAGAATTAGGGTTGGGCGCAGGGTCTTATTTATAGACCTCTTGTGTGATCCAACTCCTCTTCCTCTCAACCAATCACAACCCTTTGTGAAATCAGATCTAAATCTGATTGGTTGGAATAGAGACCCCTGGATTCCTCCTTAGAGGGCGCCTAAGACCAGTCAAACTGGATTCTTAGTAGAACTCTGATTGGAATCCAAAAGGGAGGTGGAGTCCTTGTCCAACAAGGACTCCTAGGCGCCTCCTACTTGGGCTCACGCCACCCTTGGCGTGCGCCCTTCTCCTTGCCAGGTTCTGGCAGGGGGACAAGGCCCCCACCAGCTCTCCAATAGGTGCATGACATGTGGTCAAAAGTCAAAGGGTCAATGGTCAACGTTTGACCAGTCAAAGGTAGACTTTTGACCAAAGTCAAAGAACAAGAAATGGCAGGTGACCAAAAATGGCAGGTAATGTCTTACAAATAAGACAACCTATTCTGACTTGGACAACCTCCAGTCAGACCATATGAAGGCCTCTGATTGAGCACAAACTCCTTTGGCTCAGTCAGGACAACTTATTTGTGATAGTAAAAGAAGAACGTTAGGTTCAATCGAGTGCTAGCACGATTTCCTTGAACCTAATTGAATCTCATTCAGATCAATTGAACTAGATCAGTTCAATTGATGATCACCAGATTCAAACCCTTGTTTGTGTGACCCAGTTAGGTTCAGTTCTGTATGGTAATGGGATATGTCATGATCTCTATCATAGACATCATCGAAACTCCTTTCGATGGATCAGAACTCTTCTGATTCGAACAGCTAGAATGATCGATCATCTAAATCATTCTAATTGCTCCCAAAATCCACCAGTGACACCTAGCAGTATATGGTGGCAACCCATCAGAGCTGAATGCGAACCTCTTGGTGCAGCTACCTGTGTGATTCAAGTTCTTCTATCTTGAGCCCCGATCAGATTAGGGTTAAGGTGAACTCGTCAAACCCTAGTCTCTGTCATATGATGTAATCATTCGATTCGAGTCCAATGTGAAAATCTAAATAGAAACTCTTTCTATTATTTCACTCTACCATGGCCATGGATTTCTGGACTTGATTCTCATGATCATCATAGGGCTACTCCTCTACCACCGAGGTAGATAGATCCCATCTTGATGCAATCCAGTTCCTACAATGAACATGCTATAGCCAACATACACCTCAGGGTTCCATATGGCTAGGAGACCGAGTAATGGTGTAGTCAAACTATAACACCCTCAAGGTGAACTGCCGATGCATCTCAGGTCAAAGAACCAGACACACTACTGCAGCATCGAGTCAGTCATTGACGAGAAGGTAGACTTCCCTAATGACTACTCGAGGTGGTCACGCTCAGTGCCCTCGTTCTCTAACGAGTACCTGTACTCTCGCTCCGGTGTCTCCACACCGTAGACTCAAGACTCATCTACTAAAGAGAAGCGATCGTACACCAACCTTCCGGATCAATCACCATCCTCGTGATGATCCTATGGTCGGGAGCTGTTTATGAGTTAATAATGATTATTCATGTCTTAAATTTTCAACTCTTGAAAATATGAATTATCATTACCATTAACTCAAAGGATGTATCACAGACACTAAATACACAGGTGTGATAGAAAATAACCCATTTTATTAATTATAGTCAAAATTACAATTTTGCCCCTAGAAGTGTATTACAAGTGTCAGCCAATTCTGGCTTCTAGGGCACATATATCTAACAATCTCCCACTTGTCCTAAAGCCAATTGGCTACAAGTCTAAGTCCCATCTTCTCAAGGTGGGCTTCGATCTTCTGCTGGCCCAACGGCTTTGTAAGTGGGTCTGCCACATTATCTGTGGAGTTGACTCTCTTGACCTCAACGTAACCTTTCTCAAGGTAATCGCGGATGAGATGGTATCACCGTTTGCTTGGAACTCTTCCAGCACAAACAGTCTGCCAGATGTCGACTTTCGATCATCTATATCGGACATGAAGTCCGAGTCTGTGTATCCCTGGACCAGGAGTTCTCCGTTACCAAAGACCAACATCATATCCTTAGTTCTTCTCAAGTACTTAAGGATACATTTCACAGAAGTCCAGTGTTCTTCACCTGGATTTGACTGATATCTGCTTGTGACACTCACAGCATGGGCTATATCAGGTCGTGTACATAGCATGGCATACATGAGGCTCCCTATTGCAGAAGCATAAGGGATCTTGCTCATGCGTTCTATTTCCTCAGGTGTGCTGGGGCACATCTTCTTGGAAAGATGAATACCATGTCTGAAGGGTATTAATCCCCTCTTAGAGTTTTCCATACTAAACCTCTTTAGTACTTCCTCTATGTACATCTTTCTGTGAAAGTCCTAGCATCCTATTCGGTCTATCCCTATAGACCTTAATTCCTAGAATAAAGGATGCTTCACCTAGGTCTTTCATGGAGAATTCCTTGGACAACCACATCTTGACTGATGTCAACATGGGAATATCATTCCCAATAAGGAGGATGTCATCCACGTACAATACGAGGAAGACAACAGCGCTCCCACTGACCCTTTTGAAAACACATGGTTCCTCTTCATTTTTGATGAAACCAAACTTTTTGATCACATCATTGAAACGAGTGTTCCAGCTCCGAGATGCTTGCTTAAGTCCATATATGGACCTTTGCAGCTTGCAAACCTTGTGATCAGTATCACTGGATGTGAAACCTAGCGGCTGTTCCATATAGATATCTTCCTCAAGATATCCATTTAGGAATGCCGTTTTCACGTCCATTTGCCATATTTCATAATCGAAATAGGCTGCAACAGCAAGCAATGTGCGGATGGATTTTAGCATAGCTACTGGGGAAAAGGTATCCTGATAGTCAATGCCTTCGCGTTGACTATAACCTTTTGCCACCAGTCTAGCCTTGAATGTCTCCACATTCCCATCTGCACCAATCTTTCTCTTGAAGATCCATTTACACCCAATAGGTACTATACCTTCTGGTGGATCTACCAAGGTCCAGACTTGGTTTGAGTGCATCGAGTCAATTTCTGACTTCATTGCCTCAAGCCATTTCTCGGAGTCGATATCTGATATCGCCTCGTTGTAGGTTTTGGGATCATCACCATGAGCACCATTACCTATGAGGAACATTTCCTCTACGTCCTCTGAAATAATACCTAAGTATCTTTCAGGGGGATGGAAAACTCTTTCCGATCTACGAGGTGGAGGAGGTAGTGTTCTTATTGGCTCAACCTGATTTGGTTCCACTTGGTCCTTAGCTCGTTCTGCTTGTGAGACTTTCTCATCAAGCTTAATCTGCTTTCCAATGCCACTATCTTGAATAAACTATTTTTCAAGAAATATGGCATGTCGACTCACAATCACATTGTGGTCTTCTGGAATGTAGAAATAGTATCCTAATGAC